>VXBL01007068.1:351729-396973 GCA_013400195.1 Aramus guarauna | reverse complement strand
GGGGGATTGAAAAGGCTATTGAAAGTGGTCACAAACAAGAATGGCAAAGCCACCAGCTATGCTTCTTTGACAATTTTTAAAGCTCTGTGTCAAAGCAGTTTCCTAATTAGTGCTTGGGGATATAGCTAAGAACAGACAATAAAATCATTAACAAAAATAGCTGAACAAGAAGCTTCTCAGTGTATTGTTCTTTGACATACTAGAAATAAATATTCCAGAAACTTTACCTCTTTAAACAGAATATAAATTTCTGACTTGGATTTTTACCTATAACATCAATGTACAAATATATATTAGCAGTTGCAAACATAACTCTAATGTATTTTGATAAAGAGCAGCAGTCTATTTGGAAGTAACTGTAAAAAAAGATGAAATCCTGATTCTGTTCAAGGCACTAGTTCTGGTGTCACCTCCAATAAATACTTCATCATCTTTGTAGCCCTCTGCTGGACTCTCTCTAGTAGTTCCCTGTCTGTCTTGAACTGGGGAACCCAGAACTGGACACAGAACTCCAGACCTGGCCTCACAAGGGCAGAGTAGAGGGGGAGGATAACCTCCCTTGATCTTGGAATGCACCCCAGAATATCATTGGCCTTCTTGGCCATGAGGGCACATTGCTGGCTCATTTTTAATTTGTTGTCCACCAGGGCTCTCAGGTTCTTCTCTGCAGAGCTGCTTCCCAGCAGGTCAACCCCTGACCTGTACTGGTGCATGGGGTTTTTCTTTAGGTGGAGGATATTACACTTGCCCTTGTTGAATTTCATTTGGTTCCTCTCCACCCCAAAGGATCTCGTAACTCTGTTATCCACTGGCATTCAATATTTCATCTGTGATCAGTTCCTAGGAATGACCTTCTCCTCCCAGCATCTTATATAGGCAGTTGCTTGCAATTAGTGACCACTGGAGTCCATGGACTAGATACAAGATGAAAGACCAGTAGTGGATAAAAAAAAAAAGCAAGGTCACTGTGACAGAACTAAGTCTGTGTCACCACAATTCCTACCACAACTGCAGAGAAAAGGACGTTAGTGCAATGATTTTAATCGCAGCAAAAGGAGATATGTTTATAGGAAAATAGTTACATCAGAACTTATTAATCTCAAGAAGGGATCACATCACTACCACTCCCAAGATGTCAGTTACTGTCCCTTAACCTCCCCCCCTGCCCAAAGATACTTTTGTGTTTGGGGGGGGGGAAGTCTGATACATTTTTAAATCAAATTTCTTGAAGCGAGACAAAGGTAATGGAGATGCATGTCATTACTAAAAAGATATAGTAAGGGTTAAAGAAAACCTAAAATCCCAGTTTCTGTATGCAGAAGTCACCAAGTGTAGGAACTTCAGATGATGAACCTCTAACAGCTTTCTACAACATATTCACACAATCTCTATTTCAGGGAGTGTCTGAGAGCAGAAAAGAGAAGCTGTGGAATGAAGCACTAGAGGTTTTCATAAGGACATGGCTCTTGCTACTTCCTTCCTACATCTCGGCATGTACAAACTCTGGTCTGAAAGCTGCTTAGCAACACTTTGCATACCTTGTGCGATTTGAGCTAACAAGCCTGCCAACCTTTGCAGCCACGCAGAACCTCACTCTGCACTTTGGACGTTCAGCATTTGTGTCCTCTCCCTGCTATCATAAGAGTTTAGAAATGTGTTTTGTTTTGTAAGAGAAGTTGAAACTGCATGAAAGTAAGATTGTTGCCAATGCTCGTCTCAGTACTGGCATCATTCACAAAGCAGAGATCGTGCTGTGGAAACAGTATGACAGATCTGTTTGTCTCATGCTTTAAGTATGACACTTGCTTTTTTGGACACCATTTCATGTTTTTCCTAATTTTCAGAAGTAAATCAGCAACTGCCAGAGACTATAAACTCTCAGGACTGCAAAACTGCCAGCTAGCATAATCCAGAGGTTTGGACAGCTAGCTTGGTCATCACTGCAAGCACTGAAGGTAGGAGGGGGATCTGTTTGTGGCATAGCTAGAGATCTGGAGTGGACAAAACTCCTGTTGGGGCTCCGGCAGCAGAGCAGCAAGCAGTGCTCCAAGGTGCTCCCCTCAGGTTATGCCTCTTTCTCCGAGACGCGTTGTCCCTGTGGAGCCAGACTTCAACCCCACATGCGGCATAACGCAACGTGTATTTCCTTCACAACTACAGCTTCCTTTCTGACCAATGCCTCTGCAACACACACAGCTCTCCAATTTGGGAGACAAGCAGCAGCACAGTCACAGCAGGCACAGCAGCAGCTGGCTACTGCATTACATAGGTCTGTAAGTCATGCAGAGGTATGGATGACATCATGCGTGGCAGTTTTCTGCACAGCCATGCTTTCCTCACACGCCCAAACATCCAGTCCTCACATATGGTCTCAAGTTGGCATTAGCACGAAATCCATAAGGTCTGGCAACCGAAGCCGTCTAATGCCCAATTACACAGCTAGTCAAGCCTGTACAGAATCTTTTTCAGTGTGGTACCTTAATTTCTGTGAATGGAAGGCTTTATCCACATCAGCAACTCTGGAAAGGTCTCAGATCACATTAAAGCATGGGCCACAAAAAAAAAAAAATAAAAAATTATTACACTATGCCCCTAAACCAGGAATTTCAGAAAATTTAGAAAAATTATAAAAAGACTCAAAGATACATATGTGAAAGATGTAGAATCAAAGCAAGAAAGCAAGTTACTGAAAGAACTATTTCATTATAAAAACATCAGGATAGATATGATTTTATGTGTTGTCTCTGCCAGTTGCCAGCAACCAACCTTTAAGTTTCCCGTAAGGCAATACTGCCCTCTTTTGGTGTAATTTATTATGCACAATGTTTTGGATACAATTCCTCAGCAAGGTTAGAAAGCAATTTTTTTTTTTTTAGGGATGTACTACTTTATTTTGTAAATGAACTGTCCTGTTGAGTTCTGGGGGGGAAAAAAAAGCTAAAACAAAGTACTACAGGTAACTGTTGGATTTGTTGGATGTTGATCCAAAAAGGTCCCTACTGTTAACAGATTACTGAAAGCCAATGTTACAGAATTTGTTGGATGTGGAACGAACAGCACAAAACCAGTGTATTATATTGCTTTTACTGATTACAGCACAATACACACTGTAACATTTAGTAGAGCAAAAAACTAGAGGCCAGGACAAAAACTAAAGTTAGATTAAAAACGTGTTTAAAGTGGTTGTAACACCAAGCAAAATCTCCTTTCAAGCTAGCCTATACAAAGGCTATTGACTGCACAGACCTGAGAACTGGCCGAAATTAAAGGTTTTGAAACAGGAATAAAAACTTCTTGCTAAGTTTTTTGTGGTATAAACTGATCTGTTGCTACGGTTTATTTACTGGTCACTTCCCCCTGCACAGATTTCCTACCTCTCACTCCTACTTTATCCCTGCTCCTGTTCCAACCCTAAAAAAAAAAAAAAAAAAGCTTTTTTGTCAAGCGGACATATGAAAGGTTGTTTTCACCCGTGTAACCCTGTAATACGGTACTGACATTGGGAACAGCAGCCACTTTGTACTGAGTTTGCAAGGCCTCTGGAGTGGCTTCACTTTCCTTCTCCTGCCTGTAGCTTTCACTCAGTTCAGGTATGACAGCAATCTTGTCTAGCTGACCTGGTAACCTCTTTCACTCATGTTCATCTTTGTGTGGTATAAACTTATTTTTATAGGGAGAACAGTAACAAGCCGTTATTGTTGGCAGAACAAGATATTTACGATTCTCACACAATGGCATAGTGCAGAGAAATGCAACCCTGGTACAAGAGCAGAGGTCTGGGAAGTGGGGACACAGGAGGCGGCATAGGGGGATATTGGCATGGGTTGGCAAGGGACAGGGCCCATGCTTGGCATGGAGATGCCACAGCTGTGCGTAGCTCTGTAACAGTCAGTTTAAAAAAAAAGCAGACCTGAAGTTTGACAAAACTGGTCTTAGGGGTAACAAGACATAGTATCTAACATATGCAGATTATCATATATAGAAGACTTGAATACAAGCTGGAGCTACAGAATAGTGAAGAAAGAAGATGCAAAAGCTCATTACGCAACACACAAATGACTCCCAAGCTGATACCAGGAGAGTAAGGAACCAGCAACATCAACAAAATATTCCTCCTACAAAGGACTGCAGAGGCACAGAAATCTGTATTACCCTCTCCAGCAGTTGCAAGCTGTGGATTTAACCCTAAGGGGGAAACGAAGGGAGGTTAAGCACAACTAAGAACCACAGAATGGTTTGGGTTGGAAGGGACCTCAAAGATCATCTAGTTCCAACTTCCCTGCCACTGGCAGGGATGCCCTACACTAGATCAGGTTGCCCAAAGCCTCATCCAACTCCAAGAGAAGGAACAAAGTGCATGTGCTACAATTTTATTACTGATTTTCTTTCCTCTTGGATAAAAGTACTCTAACTGCACTATTCTAAAGTATTTACTCTAGGACTAACCATGATTCTTAAATTAGACCAAGATGTGTGTGTGTGTGTATATATAGTATGTATATAAAACCTCCCTATGTCTAAAACAATCACGAGTGACACCTTCCAAAGAGAAAAAACTACCTACCCTTTTCTAGGTAGTAGATATTAGGGAGCCTCCAGATCTTGACCAGGAATCAAGCAAAAGCTTCAGTGAAAATGACCAGTCATGATGGTTTGTATCAGAAGATGGGAAGACTCTGTCTTGGACATAAAAGTTATCATATGGATTTGTAATAAAGATCTGCAATTTACCAACACAATTTCAGAAGTTAAAGTAAAGCTCCTGAACTACTTATCCTTACTTAAATAGCCTGATTTTCAGAAAAGCAACATGAATAGATGCCACTAGACTTCAAGATGAAAATATACAGAAACCTGATCAAACTGAATATACTGCTGCAAGAATTCAAAAGGGTATCTGAGAGAAAATACTCCTGAAGTGTTTATCAACAAAACACCCTGTAGGTCTATATGCCTGCCAGGAACATTTCTGTTTGTGGCGATTATCTACATGTACTGAAGGTGTTTAAAGTAGGATAGTCAAGTAAGCAACAGAGCAGTAGGAAACCCTAATGAATTATTTTTCAGTCAGGAGGAAGAGGATACCAAATGGCAAGGAAATGCTCATAAAAAGAAAAACCAGTGTTTAGCATGTACTGATACACTTTTGCCTTCTGTTCCCTCTTCTTCTAGCCTATGATCACCAGGGCTGCTTCTGAATGCATGAAGGATGAGAGAGAAAAACAATTCAGTGTTTTCCTCTTCTCACCAGCACTGAAGTACTTTGCAAAATATCCTGGCAATGCATTACATAGATTCCTAGTTCACAGCAGCAGAGGATAATGCTTTAAAAGGCAAGCTTAAGTTCCCTTAGCTCCCTGACAAATCTCTTTAAAGCATCACAGAATACAAAGGATGACAATCAGAAGACTCTAGAAAGACAGACAGACCATCATGTTAAAAAGCACTGCTAAGTCAGCATTAGATTCTTTGTTCCATACTGACCAGAAACATGGTCCAAGCCTGTAGCTAAACAAGCCAGCTTTACTTGAACAAAGGAATTCAACAGTAGAGAGGTACACTGTGAAGCTACAGAAGCCAAAGAGACAGACATTTATCAAGCCAGCCATCTAGATTTTTACTGACATTAATTTTACTAAAGGATAGCAAGAAACAAAACTTTAAAGCCTTACTGTTCCAGTGACACTCCCATAACCTTCTCAAAACAAGTTTATGGCAAGGACCTCATACATGATTCAAGTGTTGCACAGTAATTAGCAGCTCATTAAGGTGGAGTTCTGTATATACCTCTAAGATGAGCATGGCACACAACTTATCTTTCGTAATTGATTATTAAATCACACAAAGGTAGAAGCCTTCAGTTTTACTCAATTACATGAATGATGGAAGGAGATGCTTTTAAGGAGATATGGATTAATATTTAAAGAGTTAAAACAGCTTTAAGCAGAACATAGCACATTTGCTTACATTCCCTATTTGCTTTCAAACTGACAAGATGCATTTAAAGTAGTTCAGAGAAAAAATGACAGGATTTAAAAAAAGAAAATAGACTAAGTTGCCAGCACTGCAAGAAACAAAAGACTCAACTGAACAGAGCTGTTTACATTCATTTTAATAAAAACTGTTTCCCAGGTTTTTGGGGAGGCAGCTGTTCACTTTTTCCTGAACAACATGGGTTGAGAAACTCCACGACTTCTGAAAAAACTGCACTGGTCTTGAGTCCTCCTCCAGACCAAGGAAGATAAAAACACCTGGAAGTTTCAATTCATTACATCCTTCCTTACAGTGACTGCATTTACAGTATTGCTAGTCAGCTTAGCCTACCCACCTTCTACTGTTTCTCTAACTGCTAAAAAACCAAGGCTGCATCAAGAGGGAGTTTAAATAGGAAAGCTGACCCACTAGTCGCTCACCACCCTTGCTATTCTTACCTCCAAGTTTTCCTTATTTTGACCTCGATAGTTGCTCTGTTAAGGGTGAAAACAATCTCAATACTTAGAAGAAAAAACAAAACAAACAAACAAAAAAACACACACAAAAAACAAACAAACAAAAAAAAACCCAAAAAAAACACCAAAAAAACCCCCATGAAACTGTTCTTGAGTATACAGCTGAAGTATGGCTTCTGGGCTCTCCAGAAGAAACTAACTCTCCATGTGTACTTCAAAAGTAATGCTGGGCCCAGAACATCTCATCTGCCAAAGATTGCAAAAAATTCAAAATTTGCAAGAAGGTGTATTAGTCTATTTCTGAAATTCAAGAATAGCCTTTATTAAAAAGTTACTGACCTAACTATGAACAAATTGGTATCTGAATTGCCAAGAAACGGAAAATACTTGCACAGGAACACAGAAATTCAAGCAAGCAAAAACCACCAAAAAAACCATTTTATTGCAACAATGTCCCCATCATCAACTGAGATGGCAGAAATTAAATTTTAATTCATTTTGCATTTCTACCTTTTATTTATGTAAATATAAAGTCAATAGTGTAAAATAAATCCACATATAAAACACAGAAGAAACATTCTCTTTCAGTGACTCCAAAAAACCCCAAAACTTACATAGTGAAGAATCATGACAAGTCATCCGCTGTCCATTTTTCCAAGTATACAGGCATGAAAGAAAGCAGAAATTTATTCTCCAAAAGCATCCTGTATAAAGTCCTTAAAGTATATAAGTAATATTTAGTCACCTCATACTTTGAGCTTATGGATGTAGATTTCAAGAAAAGGAGAGACAAAACCATCTCAAACTTCAGATTATTAAACTCCATCTAAAATAACCCATTTAAAACAAGATTATGTTCAACTCTTATAGCTGAAGCATCACAATTACTTTATTAGTATCATTATTTTGGAAAACTATTTCTTATTATTTTTCCTGCTTTTAAAATAAAGTCAGAATACTTATTTCAAATAGTTTTGTTTACTTACACTGTAAATATATTGCGGAAAGTAACTCCACATGCTGGTACAACAGGCCTTCATGAAGTTCCACTTAAACATTACTATGATGTATCTTAAAAAAAAAACAAACAGGGACTACAGCATGAAATGCACCATAAAGAGTCAGTATCATGGGATTATGCATTTTCTTCCTTCTCAGATGCAACAAGATGCTAGGATGTTGAAGTCAGTATCCAACTGTCAGACCACATGAACATTGTCTGGTTATAAATACTTGGACTAGGAACATTTACTGTTTTAGAAAGAGGTGATTATTTTGTTTTATTATTACACCAACAAAAATGTTAACCAGTATTATAAAGTGTATCATGCAGGATATTTCAAGAGGAATGTTTTTCACTGGGTCCAACAGGCAGATGTTTCCAATGATTGTGGCTTTTAATGCATAGCATGCCAAGTTTTTAATAAACTGTTTTTCCTCATGGTTACGTTACAAGAGAGAATGAAGAAATTAAGATAAAGCAAACAAAGTTAAAAATGAGAACTGCAAGTAACTTCACAACGAGAAGAGGAAAAAAAATCATAGAAAGATTTAAATCAGCACTATTGTGGGTCCCCACAGTTGCACTGCTACTCTTAGGTTTCCAAAAGATGCATATGATTTTATAAATATTTTTGTGCTAAGAGCCATGCTCAGAAACAAAATATAGGCTAGCACAAGTCTACCTTCTTGGAGATGCATGTTAAGTATAAAATTCACTTACTAAAGTGCATTTGCTGAACAAATTCTAAACTTCTACTATTATAGCTATCCCAATAAGCAATACAAACTAAACTTTGTTGAAATTCTACCTCTACTTAAAAGCAGTAAATATAAATGACTGATACCTAAATTACAATCTTGTATTACCAAACATTTTGACTCAATGCTGTGAGCTGTAGAAATAAACAAAACGTACTGTTCTAAACTTCCCACAAATGAGGAAGTGCCTCTCCTTAGAAATACTGGAAGTGTAGAATGGAGTTAAACATAAGCAGAGCTGAAGTAAGCATTGCTTTGCTTCTTATTCAATACGATGTTTCATTAAGGCTCTGAGAGAAGCTGTTAACTTTTCTCAAGATCTTTTGGCAAAAGATATAAATGCAGAAGAAGCAGGGTTATCTGACATCTCAGAACTTCTATTTTCGTATTTCGTTAAAGCCAGGTCATTCAGTGTCTGTATACATTTATTGCACTTGTGTTGTTGGAATACATCTATACCAACATAGTAATAATGATTGCAACAAAGCCATAGTAAAATAAACTTTAAAAGGGTCTGATTCTGACATTAGAGGATAAATGTCTGCATGTTTAAAATGTTCCCTAATAATAATAAATACAGACAAATTGCTCATCAAGTCAGATGCACATGTTTAACAATTATTTAGCATATATAAAATTTCACTCATCCTTTTATCAATACAAATCTGTTAGGGATCAAAAAAGACTTACCATGCAAAATATTGATTAGTGCTGCATAATGGAATATATATTTCTATCAGAGTTAAAACAGCATTTTCAAAATTTAAAGAAAAATAAATTTTTAAAAAGGGATTCTACTGTTGAATGCAAGTCTTCCTTGTAGCAAAGACAAGATAGAGACAAGTTACAATTTATCGCTGTATTTCAGTCTTGATGAAAGACTAATAATAATTTGTCCACCTACTTCTTAATAAATGCTACATTTTCAAGAATAAAGGAACTATCAGTAGGCATTATTTCTACTTAAACCAAGTTATTTTTCTCTGTAATAGGTCAAGTATGCTTTTAAAGATTCAGGTAATGGTAGACTCATAATTTTCTCTCTCAACAGATTTCGAGGAGGCTCTTCTGGCTTCAAGGCCTCACTGTGATCTTTATCCTCTTCCTCTTTGTTATCATCTTCCATTCTTTCATCTTCTTCACTATCTAGAGGCTGAGGAATGAGCTGATTACCAACAAACACATAGGTGTTAATCCTGCGTCTACGACATCTCCTCCGTTTTCGTTTTGGAGGAGCCTTCTGGGCAATACCCTTGGCTTTCATCTCCTCATTTATGAAGTTTCTAAGGGTGCGTCTGATATATATTCGAGCAAGGTCCTGGAGATTCCTAACAGCACATGGAGCTAAAATGAAAGAGAGTAAGTTATACTCACTGAGTGAAATTTCACTCTAGCAAAAACATTAGCTGCAAAGCAGTAAGACTAATGTTCAAGAACAACTGAAGTTTTAGTACATGACACAATACACAAATGAAACAGGGGTCAATAGAGCCACCTTGACAAACCCTGTAGCATATTCTCTACTGAAAGACTTCTATTCCACAGGCTACATAAAGGACTCATTTGAACTGAAAATGGCTTCTGGAATATGATTAATCTTTTAGAGAAAAATATACGGTCTAAGAAATTAAGAGGTATCTTGATGGATGTGCAAGAGAAGTAGAAAACATTATTAGTAGAAGTAGAAAACATTATTAGAACAGATTATTAAAATAAATTTAAGAAAGCACATGACAAACACTGTTACCTTTTTAGCACCTGGCAAGTCTTGGGACCTACTGCTGACACTGTTTTGAGATCCTGCTGCTGGAAAATAATTCCTACCCTTAAGTCACATTTGTTTAGGCAAGTTTCTGTCTTCTGCCTCCCTCTTCTACTCACTATGCTTTTACCTATTTCCTACTGAACCCAAATGATGAGGGAGGGCCATGTCAACCTCACAGCTGACCAACAAGGTAAGTCACCTGTACCTTTACAGCAGAAAGGAATCAAAATTACTGAGATCTTGAAGAAAAAAAGCAAGTAACAAGAAGCCAAAAGCCACATATTTTCCAGTGACAGACAGGTGATGACTGAGTGTTGCTGAGTTGGTGGATGCCTGCCTTACATGAGCTATGGTTGGCTAATTCCAAGGAAAACAAAACCAAAAATACACCAATCAAAACTCTTCAGCCTGTGTTGGACTTGCTTGTCATTTTTATTCCTACACAAAGTAGCATAAAATGAATGGAGACTGCAGCAAGGGAAAAATTAGTAAAGAAATAATTTTGATAAATACATACTGCATATTGCATTCAGATAGAAAACACTATACACTTCAAACAAAATCTTTTGTTTCCTGCACTGACTTCAGTTTGAGACAGAAAGGATGTTTATGACTGACAATACTGTTTTCAGGTTTTTCTTTCTTATGGGAACATTTATAGCAGTTTTCCATGTCAGGATGAACTCAGGTGCCATACCTTTAACAATTCTGATTTGAAAGTGTTGGGAAACATTTGGACTGCTACTTCATTTGTTGCTAAGCTGGTACTGTTTTGTTCAGAAATACAATGTAACATTCATGCATCAAGGCCTAATCCAAAACCTACTAAACTTGCTAGAGCCAAGCAGGCTTCAGTAGTTGTTGATGAGGCTGCAGGTGAACAGCACTTTACATTTAGTGAACAGGGGTTGGTAGCAGAAACTACAGATCTGGCTGTTGTATTGAGTTAAAGTAGGTATGTCTCTGCCTTGCTGTTTTTTTCCAGTGAAATGTATGACAAAGCTCTTTGTGTTCTCAGCATGTGAAAAATCACGACTCCTGAACTGTTTTATTTTTTTTAAACCTCTTCCTCCCTGTTTCAGAAAAAACATTTTTAATAGATACAGCATACTGTGGGTCAGCACAAGTTTACTTCCCACACTAAGTTAAGCATGAAGCAATGCAACCATGTTTATATCCTGCTCAAATGTGAAATTTAGTTAGAGATGCAGAATATTTATTTTACCAGTGCTCGTGATGCTGGACCTTTATCACATAGCTTACAGTCTACCCAAAGACAGAGTTCGTCCTTGCTTGGAATATGCCCCACAGATGTAACCACTCTGGTGTTGAATAAGCCATCTTAAATTATTTACTTATAACATAAGGATCTGGGTGTGGGTAACTGCCAACCTTAGTTTCTCTCCTAAAAACATTAATCAAACTATTCATATTATGGATTGGTTTTTTTTTTCTTATATGAGAGGAACAGGATGCAGTTATTGGATGTTTAATNTAAAACTAGACCAGCCTGAGCAACGGAAATAAATGTATCTTACTAAATTCATTTTAGAGCACAAATTCAAGCCTCTAATGAGGAGGTTTGTTTTTTTTTAACTATTGCCAACTGAGCAGTACATTTGCACGTTATTTTCCTCTTCTCACTGAAGAGTAATTTTTAAATTAGTATTAAGCTACTTACAGAAAACACCTTTACTGTACTACCATTCAGTTCTGAACACTACTAGTCTGCATTATTTTCATTCTGAAAAATTCAGGAATAGTGACAGAGAATACTTGAAAATTCTCCTCTATCATCTACAGAATTAGAGTGTACAAAATCACAGTAAGACCAGGAAGTTTGACAAGCCACCTCTGCGTTACACTGCTAGTCATGATACAGCCTGTTACAGACTACATCTAAAGTAAAGAACAGAAGTGAAAAAATAATCTTGTATTAACAAGTTAACTTCAGGAAATAACTTCTGAGGTCTCAAAAAGCAAGCATTAAAGCAATCAAAAGGAATTATTTCTACAAAAGAACTGATTACATAAAAGAAAGGATCATCTATACTTTGAACAAAAAAAAGTAAAGGTAACTATAGTAAAGAACAAGTATGTGTGGCAAGCTCACACATACTCCCAAAATTAAAAGCTAGTAGTTATAAGCAATGCAACCTGATAGGGCATCCTGGACTCCTGAAGGGTTTATACCTGTTTCACAGTTAAAAAATGTGCATGAAGACAAGAAATATGAAGAGGACAGGAGGATTGGTTCTCTTCGGTTATATGTTAACAGAACAAAACAGGAGAGAGAAGCTGTTACCTTCTAGGCTCTTTGTTGGGTTAATTTAAGTTCCCACTGAAGCTTAGTGTATTATTCTAGTCCTAGCCCTGACTACCCTGACAGAAATTTTCAGCTCTATACCTTTCTCTGCCCCTTTTTTTTTTCCTTCCCCTTACCATATTATCATCTTGGCAACCAATGTACTTTCAGAGACTTTCTAAAAACCTTTACAAACCTAGATCAAAGCCTTGCAGCTAGAAAGCCAACCCCAATGACTACTAAAAACAGCTAGGCATGACTGTATCAGTTGCAGACTGACACAAACACACTCAGCTATTAATACCCTACAGTACCACAGCTGCAGTTTAGACCTCTTCCTTTCATTTCAAGTGGAAGAGAAGAAATATTTTTCTTTGGGAGACCATCAGACAAGTAGCACTCCTGACAGACCTAGTATTAGCCTGCTATTTTATCTACACCTCACTAGAGAGAGAGAAGCTCAACTGAAAAGGAAAAGAAGTCTGGAAAAGTTGGAAACACTGTATAATTTTAATTTAGGATTATTAATTGTTTAGCAACCCAGCTCATGTGCCAGGGACACAAAAATGTATCAGTGGTTACTGCTTTACTAGCTGTATGTTCCTGTTCTATCCTATTATATCTGTACAGCATAGTCTCACTACTTCCAGACCACCACGAGCAGGCACTATAAAAACCTCATCAAGCCAAAGGGAGCGAGCACAAGTGACACTTACGCAGTCCCACAGTGTCATGTTTGCCGTTGTCATTTCTGTTTGGTTGTACTAGTGGAGCAAATGAAACAGCAAGGATATTTTTACTTTCCCACGTGTTCTGTCCTGTTCTCAAGATTTGCGTTAGCTGCGTAAGAACAAAAACAAGATAAATCAGTGGTTACAGTTTTATCATACTCAAAACTATTCAGAATGGTGTTCAAATACACTGTTACTTTGATGTGCTTCAAAATTAATTTATAAAAGCTGCTTTACAAACAGAAAGAGGATTCTCATATTCGTTGAAATATTACTTGGTCACTAGAGAACTGAATAAGGCTCTTTGGCAATAGGAAGAGATGCAGCTGGAAAACTAAGGCCGAAGGCAAGTTTTCTTTTTTCTGATTTTTGCGAAAGATCAGAATACTTCAGATTGGAAGCAACCTCTGGAGTCCTACTTCCTGCTTGAACGAGACCAACTTCAAAGTTAAATCTGGCAACTCAGAAGCTTTTCCGATGAAGTTAAAAAGATCTGAGGCCTGAGATTGCCCAACCTGTCTAGGCAACCTGCTGTAGTGCTCAACCACTCCTGAAAAACTGTTTTCCCTATATGCAGGCAGAATGCGCCCTTGCTGCCATTTGTAACGTTCTTTCTGTTTGCTGTGCACCTGCAAAGTGAATTGCACCCCTGTCTAGCAGGCAAATTCTCTAACCCTTTACGAAGCCAAGTCAGGAATTAAATGTTCCCTTAGCTGTTTCTCAGCAGGCTAGATTAACCCACATCTTTCAGCTTCTCCTTATACTATACATGTTCTAGCCCCCTAACCATTTGTATAGCAGTTAGAAATAGTCGCAATTTTTATTTTGCTTTCAAATTGTGACTACTTTTAAGTTGGACTCCATCAATTTCAACTGATCATGCAGGCTATGTTTAAATCACTTTGGTATATAATTGGTATATAATTCTTTTTGGAAGATGTTTATCAACAAGCATTTCAATAATTATCTGTGTTTAGAGGGACATCAATTTAAATCACATAATCTGTCTTTCTCAATTTCCCTATTAGTAAAACAGGGAGAATAATACTTACCTTTGCAAAGCCTTTTGAGATCTAAGGATAAAAAGTGATATAAGTGCCAAGTATTATTTTAATAATACACCTGTCTGAAAAATGTTTAATCTAACATGGAGAAGCAACACTGACAACTTCTGGAAATCAGTCATATTTTTCCTTCAGTTTTTTCCTAATCACAGCTATTTCATATTTCTCTGAAATAAATTTGCTTGGTTTAGAGGGTAGTTTCTTTGGTTTTAAGTACTGACTGAAAATGTCTACGTGGCAGGGAGATTTCAAAGACGTTCTAGGACTTGTGTAATACACTGAAAATACTATGAATGGCATTCTAGTTTCACTGAACGCAGTTTTGCCACAAACTTTGTGGAAACAGGATATTGGTGCTTTCCTGCAAGTTCAAGAGAAAAAGAGTTCAAGACTTCATTAAAAAGACTAAGAACTGCTCAGCTGCAGCAATACACTGAATCAAGACATCATTAGTTGAACATTAACTTAGTGAAATATACATTTAAAAGCATTTCTTAAATGAGATATTTCTCATACTAAAAGATAAAAAGGAGAAATTGTCACTAAGTCACCTGATCTTCTATCGGCATTACTAAAATCCCTCCAACTTTCAATAAAATTTTCATGTAGTTTTCATGGTCTTTCTGGACTCCAGCTCCACAGTAAATCCGGTCATATTGATGACTGTCTGAGGCTATTTCCAAACAATTACCAACCACAAAGGCAGGTTCACAGAACTCAAATCTAAGGGGAAAAAAAAAAAAAAAAGAAAAAAAAAAAAGAGGGGACACATTTCAAATTAGGATTTTTAAGAAAAGCCAATCCAGATAAAGACAGAAAAATATTTTCTATAACTTCCTTTATGTAATGAAAAAAGATGAGCATACATACTCCAGAAGTCTGTATTGTGGCAATACTACTTTAAAAATGATCTGTTGGGTTTTTTTCTGCCACATCAGGGACTACCAAAGAAAAATTCTTAAGCAGTTATGTATTATGCAAAACAGAAAAGTCCTCAAAACATCACCAGACTTCCTAACTGCAAGCAAATATATTTGTCTAAAGAAACCTTACAAGCCATACAGTAAAAGTGCCTTTAAAATAGTACATTTATCAGCAATGTGCAATACCCAGGCTGTTGAATAAATTTTGAAACAGTTTATTCCTAATAGACCCCTTCCATATTTTTTTTAAATTAGGCTTACAGAAGACTTTGTTTTTTTCTGTATCTCCCAATTTTCCACGTTCAGCCCAATCCACTTCCCCCTCACCCCCACAAAAAAAAAATAATGGAAAAGTCTCTTCTTTTGTGTGTGTGGTCAAAAAATGACAAAAAAAAAAAAGATTAATTACCACAGAAGCATCTGTTCTAATTTTCATCAGTAAATGGAAGGTATACAACTGCTTTTAAGTAGACATAAATTTATAGCAGAAGTCTCAAGGACTGTTAAGTACTCATCACTGCATAAAATATCGAAGGGAAGATGTACAGGATAGAAGTTCATTGCTGACATTTTTCAAATCTCTGCAGCACCTTACTGCTTCAGCTGTTAACACCATAATAAATGTAATTTACCTTTTTGTATTAAAAAAAAAATATTCCTTCACCAAATAACTCTACCCTTTCTCCAAGCACTTTAAAATTAAGAAGAGAAGTTAACACAGTTGGTCATAGAAAGGATTTATGGTTTTCTTTAGAAAAAGTATTAAGTAAAACCTAGCACCTTGTTGTTGCACAAAATAGTTCATAAACTTCATCTGGCAGTATTAAAATCCAATGTATCTCAAACTTCAAATACATGCAGCCATTTCATGAACTTTACAGCTATCATTGGAAAAGAATTTTATTTTAGTTTTTTTACTGGCTACCAGTAGCAAACCCCAGTACAACACCTGACAACATTCAAATCAGTATTTCTTCAGTTACAGTGAAGTCTGGCAGCTTTCACTGCTTAGAGATGCTGCCTATAAGGCTTGGGTGACTTTCTGATCTAAAGCAGAATTCTATTAAACTGAATTTTTTGCTTGAAGTATATTTTTTCCTCAAAATGGGAAGTCTGATCTTAAAAACAATGCAATGCTTCCTTCAGCTAGTCACAGACAGAACCCAAAATCCTCTACCAACTACTGCATAGCTATCATGTGCTGTATGTGACCAATAGTCCATAATTTTGTTTCCTCATCCAAATCCAGAGGAAAAAACTAAAAGCTACAAAACCCACTGGTAGATTAAAAAAAAAAAAAAAAAAAAAAAAAGGGAGAGGTAGGGGGACTGGGGAATGACTATCTTGTTGCACCCAACTGGGCAGCTAGCCCAGCCTGAACTGTGGTTGATGTAATTTCAGATTAACACAGAAAAATCCAGAAATACATTAGGCAAGGTTAAATGCTTGGAAGGAAGGAATGAAAGGAAGAAAATGAAACCCAAGGTGCTTCTTCAGCAAAGTGATTAGTAATTTCATTTCATAAGCACTTGGACTACCATGTACTTTTCTACATTCGCTGAAGGTCATGCTACAGTTTTAATTTCACGTTGCCTACAGTTTAAATCAAGCATCACCACATCAATTCAATTGGAAAGTTTGAGCAAAGTACCTTTGTGCATTTCAAAAGTAGAAGGGGGGGGAGGGGAGCAGGGATAGACAAGTACTATATTCTCTCTAAAGTGAAGTTTTAAATCTTGAGAAAGTCTCCAGTTAGTTTTAGCAAAATGAAGACAGCCTGCCTGCCTAACCTGGCAACTCTGCCAATGTCATCTCATCTTCTCAGACTGCTCCTCTAAAAGCTGGCACAGTTATTACCAGATACTTCTAAACTCCTCCTCTACTAGAAACCACCCTAAAGCTCATGAAGCCACTGGGCACACCCTCTTAAAACAAGCAGGAACACCAAACTCTCCAAGTAAAAAAAAAAAAAAACAAGACAAAACAGTAACCCACAAAACATTCCCCAGACGCAAAATACACTCTACGTGAGCTGTGGATGAACATCCACAGTGCTTATTACAAACACAGTAAAAGCTGAATAGAATTTCTCATTTAGCTCCACAGTTTGCAACCAGAAGGGCATAAAGTGCAAACAAAGACATAGAAGCAACTTCCTATTACATCTGTAAGGATGATATGGGCTAAGCACTAGATACCAACTCTGATCTATAGGTTCTTTAAATTGGCTGGACCACGTTCCATGTTGTTAGTAGAGTTTTGTGGAGACACGAACGAAGCTTATGACCAAAAGAGCCAGTTATTTGTTAGTTCATTTACTACAAAAAAATAAAAAACCCTTCTTTCCCCACATAGCTTCAGCTAGTTTCAGCCCAATTTTTCAACAGCCGAAGTTTCCTGAAAGACTAATTTCCCACAGCAAACCTACACACTGTATAGACTAGGATACATGTAATTCCTGAAGACATCTCTTTAAACACTGTAAGATGAAAAGCAAGGGGGTCTTATCAGCTCACCTGACCATGCAATGGTAACACCCAGCTGGCCTGCATTGGTATGCTGGCTGCCAATTTGAACATAGGCAGTTCAAGAATTGCCATATGTAGCTTCCTGTTAGCCAGAAAGTAAAATGAAAGTAGGTAGAAGAAATGGGAGGAAAAGATTATAAACTGCATCCAGTCATCACAAGGTGCGAGTTCAAAAGCCAACCTTCTTCATTTGTGCTGCCCACGGAACCAACTGCTTCATGTGTTACAGTATGGACAGTGACAAAATACCATAAATATACACAGTTCATATTCACTAGAGAATTAAGGACTTTTCAAACCTAGTTAAGTTGTTCGACAGTCAAACTTACTCCTCCATACTCCCATGAGCATGGTACTCCTCACCAGTGATGCAACAAGACTCTTTCCCTGTTCCCTGAATATTCAGCTGATTCTATTTTCACAAAAAGATACATGCAACTCTGAATCAGGAAGAACAGATAAATGCATGTACCATTTCCTTCTGTTTATGTAGTACAGTAATTTGTGATGACCTTCCAACAGAGACTAATGTGTAATTTAGATAATTTGTGTTATTAACTTGCCCAAAAACTTTCAAAATAAGCAAAACTCAGTTCAGTTTTACTGAAGTATAAAAGACTCCATCATTTGATCAGGAGACGACCTGTAACTTAAATACAAAGGTTCTGCAAACACTAGAGTAAGCGATTTTAAGGACACCTGCTAACAGCAGCACAAGCTTATTAGTCTTACAGTATGAAAGTACCATCAACCACATTGTTTTACAATGGAATTGATCTAATCAAATCCAAATTATTTTACTCCTAATTGTCACTATATCCAAAAAGTTGATTTTACTCCTATTAATTTTGAGATATCAAGATTGATCAGATATTCAGTTTCCTTCTGCGTTACATTGAGCTTTCAATAGATTAATGAGATTGCTGAAAATAAATGGTTTATTGCTTTAACATGCAGTATTGACAATCACATAAGCTACCTATCAAGGTGAAGCAATACTTCACCTAAATCTTTTTTTGGTTTTTTAGTTAGTGAGTTGAAATGGAACTAAGAAATGCCAAGTGCTATTCACCATTTATTTACCTCTACCAAATGGCGAGGGTAGCCTTACAGAGAATTATGTAGGTAACATGAAAAAAAGCCTCTTATGTTATTTCACACCTCAGATGCCAAAAAAAGGTAGAAATGAAGTGCTAGAGCAATCTGGAGAAGTTTTAATCACATTCAGTTCTTCAGTTGAATCTGGTATCTTGATTACAAAAGAACCAACAGCCAACAGAACAAAAATTAAGAGTTCCCATTATAGGTAACACAGCAATAGAAAATTTCTGTTTAAACAAGCACTTGCTATAGGACAGATTTAAGCACACACAGATCATGTTTAGCAATGGCCCAAGATAATCAAGCAGTTTCAAGCACATGAAACATCTGTTGACCTGATTCTGCCTTTCCATCTTTTCCATTTTTGTAATCTGTCCCTCAAGGATGGGCGTTTCAAGTTCATTCTCAACATAGCCACAGTACTTTTCTTCCAGTTAAACTTAATTTGAAGTGCATTTCTGGCTTTGCTGCAGCAACTTAAGAAAATTACCAGTAGACTGTTACTGCCCATGTTCTTTTAAGTAAGATTCCCCAGAGATATCAACACAATGAAGTATTGCTATTGTAATAAAATGAACATCCATTTTAAAAAAACATTTATAGCAAAGAACTAAGATTCAAGTTTGTTGCTCTTGTATCCATATCCACCAATCTAGTATTTGTGTTATAGCAAGATATTAATAAAGAAAGCATAGTACAATAACCTGAGCAGATTTGTGTGTTGGTTGTGGGTTTTTTTTTTGTTTGGTTGGTTGGTTTTTTTTAACAAGGGGATTCATTGGTTGATCATCCTACTGTAACACCCACAGAATCCACCCTTTAATTACTTCCAACTCTGAAGATGTACAGGATGATTCTCGGTCTAAGCTCTATCTATATAACCTTCATGAATGCAGGAAGTTATCCTGATGTCTCTTCAAGATGAAAAGATGCAAGTAGGCATAAATTGTCTTTTTTTTTTTTTCTTTTTTTTAAGTGGTATACATACTTGATTCTTTTGAAAGGAACAAGTTCAATAAAACTAGAGAGAAAAAAATTAAATAATTTGAAGACAAAAAAACCCAAACCCTGTCAACATCCACAGGCTTGTGTTTGAAGGAAATGGTAAAACATGTTACAATTAGAAAATGTAATACTGAAGAACCACTTAAACTACTTACATCTGTCTTTTGCTAAGAGAATAATCAGTTCTTCAAACCAGCATCACTCCAGCTACATTTTATACCTCTCAACTACTAGGTTCACATCAGGATATCATCTAACAGTATACTTCTGCCTATCCCTGTATTTACTAACCACACCCATCTCTCAGTTTGCTGCTCACAGACAGAAAACCTATTTCAGTATGAATTTAGTGCACTGTTTTCCCATCCAGACATTTCTTTTAGTGAGTCAACTCAAACCCTCCAAAAACTCTGGAATCTCATTCAGTACCATAAAGCTGCTCCAAGTAATTCCACTCTAATAGGAAATTTATTGAAATTTAGGGCACAAAGGACTACTCTTCAACTCTAAGGATGTGTAAGAGAAGCTTGGCAAGTTAACACTTGCCATTTGAACTACAGTGACTTTCACGCATAACTCTTAATGGAAAAAAACTCAGGTTTTAATACACAGTCCAAAACACAATAGTAAATCCAGAACTCATAAAATTATAGCTTTGTATCAAACTTCCCTTTAACCACATACATTGTTAACCAAACATTGAAATGAATCTGGTAAGGGTGTAGACTCTGAAAATGTATGATAAAACACTGAACTATTTTTGCTACTATGACAAGGAAATAACACTTACTTTTGTCTTATACTAATATACCGCTGACTGTATTTTCAGCAAAAGAACTGCTCAGTATAGGGGAAGAAGGGAGGAAAAAAAAAAAACAGTTCTGGTAGATTCATTTAGAAGTTTCTT
Source organism: Aramus guarauna (assembly GCA_013400195.1). Lineage (NCBI taxonomy): Eukaryota > Metazoa > Chordata > Aves > Gruiformes > Aramidae > Aramus > Aramus guarauna. Next base: position 376,434 of record VXBL01007068.1, on the reverse strand, counting down.
AGTCTTTTTCACCAACAAAAAAACTGGCCTATCTTTTTAAAACACAGCTACAGCAGCTGAAAAATAAGGGTTTCCTGTGGCTATTTTAAGACACAGACTAAAAGCTACACATAATTTAATCTCAGAAGTTCTGGCTCCTTTGTCCATTTGCATTAAAAAGACGATACTCTCAGAGCTTCTGCTGTGCAAACATAAGAATTTCATAAATCAGTAATCTTCCTGCAAGTACTCCTAGAACCTGTTTAAACACTAATGCATTCACTGAAAGAAACCTTGAACAAGCTTTCAGATCATTTAGTCAATATTTCATGTTTTAGACTGACATAAAACTTATCTTTGAAAACGACAAATGAAGGTCAATACTCACATGGCTTTGTGTTACATACCACAAGAACATGCAACAGAATAATGAACTACTTTCAGATTTCTATGCCTCATTAGCCTTTCTCATTTTACTTGACTCCAAAAATGCTTTAGAACTATGATCAATCAGATTTAGAGGTGGTACTTAAATATTACAGGAAAAGGTTTTCCCATTTGTTTCTTAATACTTTCCATGTATAGCTTGTCAGTGATGCCTATTTAAGATTAAATCACTAGCTAAGAAACTTAAAGCTTTTATCAGTTAATATGGGAAAACAATTTTTGAAGAGTGTTAATTCTTTTTCTACTAAGTGAGACAATAGCAGGGCAAGATGGCCAAGTTCTTTCCAATTTTTCAAGCTTTTTGACCTAGTCTTTGGTTCATGTATAAATGCATATTCATGGATTGCTAGCATGTTTTTTTGAAAAGTTATACCCATTTTACCTATTAGTATTACTGTTATTTGTGAGACCTTCTGCATGCACACTACAAACATTAGAATAAACAGAAACAAATAAAAATATTAAATGTTTGAAAACAAAAAGACAACTTTTAAGTCCCTTGCATCCAAAAACAATAATAGTAATTTTAATCAGGATTAGAGTAATAGCCAAAAGTGATGCTGGTAAAATTTCTACTCAGTATTTTTGTCTTGAACATTTTCTCAGCTTACAAGCAATGCTGTAGGGGCATTAAGTGAGAAATCTGTATCTCTACTTCACTTGTATTTGTCATCTCCATTTTTGAATAAAATTATCTTGGTTCTTTTATTATGGTCATATTTTATACTGCAGGTTTTTGTGAAGCAACAGGTTTTATAGGAACCATGCACTGAGCATTGTCATCTCTTGTTTTAATGTAAAAAAGTTCTAAATACCATCAAAACTTGTAGCAATGAGAGATTTCCAAAGAAAGGCAGTGTCCACCATGGGATTTATTATTTTATTTCTAAAAGACATTTTATGTGTGGTTCTGAGACAGCAAGAATATGTGTTTCTGCAACTATCAAATACTTTAAAAATGCAGGTTTAGTTCCTTTCTAGGCAAGAGTAGATTCAATTGTCATTTATGGAGCCTTCTGGTTTATGAGGCATAGGATTAGAAATAGTAGCATAGTACAATAGTACCATGGATACCAATAGTATCCGTTAGAAAAATGGATATTCCAAAAGCCTATTTTCCTTTCCTTTTTGGTTAACATAACCTCTGACAAAGAATCCCACTGGAATTCTTGCACTCCCTATGTTGTTCTGGTTAGACTAAACCTCAACAAGAAATCATTCACCACTAAAAACCCCAGCATTTACACTCTTCGAAACTAACACTAAGTTACCAGTAAGATTTAAACTGAGAAAGCCACCACTGAGTTTTGGAGACAGTTTGCTTTTCCTGCTTAGATTTTTTTCTGCAATCATTAGCCAGCAGTACAGGGCAATAAAGAGTTTTATTTTGTGTGTATACAAGGAACTTTGTTTTAAATCGGCTTGAATGGAAAGAAAGTGAGCCTTCAGAGTCCTAGCAGGAGCCCTGAATTTCAATGAAGACAAATAAATAATTCTGTTGGAAGATTAAGCTTAGTATTTTTCAATGCCAACACAACCTATTACAGGACTTCAGGAAGACGTTTCACCCATAACAGTTACCCCAGAAGTAGTACTAGGGTTCTTGTCACTTACCATTGAAGTGGTTTCTTTTGATCCTGAGAAGGGTTGGTGATTTTCTTTCACAGCAGGGACTTCACCAGCTTACCCAGGTTTGGTTTTTGATAGGGTGCTAGAAGATGGGCAACCTAGCCTTGCCCTGTGACTCTCTCTCCGAGCTGGATATTCTAGGTCTAGAAGTTGACTGGGAGCAGAAAAGACAACACATTCCCCTTCAATAAACAGGTGAAGCGGGGCCTAGTACTTGCACATACGTGTTTCAGATAGAGCCTTCTTATGGAATGATTTTTTTCCCCTTAATTGGCATGCACTCCCTGAAGGTTTTAAGAATGAAAGAGCGCCTTATGCATGTTTCAGAGTCAGGCAGAGAACTTTCTTTAGTCTATACCTACAATCTTCGCACCTCAACCATGACGACACTTTCAGATGCTTTCAGGTGGCACTTCTTTGCTTCTACTGGTAAACCTATGTTGTCAAGTAAAATCAATGCAGGATTTTACCTCTCAGAATGAACAACTCCACCTCCATTTAGAGGAAAACTATTTTTATAGATTGGTGGCATATGGATACAGATTCAAGTGATTACTGGAATTATTTGTCTTTCTGAAACAGGTATCTGAAAAGTTTTTCCTCTGATGAACAGTTCGAGAGGCCAAAGCCAAGAGAAGCCCAGCTATCAGAGATAGACAACCCTCCTTTTAGGCAGAGTGTGTCTCAAATTCTGGACATGCTAGTTTTACATTGCTTCCAGTCTTTGGTCAAGCACCTACCCCAATCATAAAAAAAGTAAGTTTTTAATTGCATTTCAAGAACATTCTCATCAGGAATCAAGGGAAAAAAAAAAAAGTCACACAACACCAGATCATCCCCCACAAAAATAGCAATATACTCCATCTTGCTTTATCATACCAAAACCCACCTAAATCATCATGACCCAGCTCCATGCAAAAGTCACATAAGGTGGCAATGGCCTGTTGCTGCAAGCAAAGGAACACCACAAAGTTATTTAGGATCTAGGCCAAAGCTCTCCAAGTACCTACCCATAAGGTTAAACTCCTGTTTTTTGTTTCAAAAGATTGCTTAAAATATTCAGACCAGACCAAAGAACATTATGTACTAAAGAACGAATGCAAGGAAGTGGCAATACAAAGTTTTACAGAATTCCCCATTAAGTATAACTCCATTACTGCCAGGAAAACGTATCGTGGTCTCTTGTGCTCCTTCTGTCCCCTGCATGCCTTGTTAGAGGCTGCTGGCAACTGTAAGGTATTTTTCCCCGTCACACACACACATCCACTGAGACAATTAACTTCATTCATACCAGCCTGCCACATAAAATCTATTTTCAAACAGTAAGGGCGCCTGCTAGGTTTACACCAGCGTTCAACAGTAGACAGACACCACACACCGTTTACTTGGGTGGTCTTTCATCCAAATACATGACCAAATCAGTAATTAAGTTCAGATGCCACAGTCCACACAATTTTGAATAAATATCTTTCACTTGTAAATGAAGATGCAGGAAAGAGTTACTGAAACAAGAATTAAATCCAGACATACTGACCCAGAGCACATTACTTTGAGAGGCAGATTAAAATTCAAGACATGCTGTATAAATTCACTTGTATTGAAAAAAATACAGAAAGCCCATCACAGAAAAATCCACACACCTTCTTCATTAACTACATAAAAACACTGAGTACTTACAAAGAAAGCAGTTAGCCAGAATCAGCTATGCAGACAAGTTACAAATCCCCCCCATAAAACACAAAGTCCAAAGAGCCTATCAGTATCATGTCAGCTACTGTGCAGCTGTTACTACGTAGATTTGTATCAAAAAGCACTTTCATAGACCTGTATTTTTTGTTAGGTTGGTGAGAAGGGTGTTTCTGTAGCCATTGCTTAGTATTTTACTGTTGTGAGGAAAAGGTAGATTATTAAACAGCATATGCCAAGATAACAATAGACAGCTTAGTGATATAGTTTAGATCATCTTCACCAACCTGCTGACTTTTTCTCCTCATTGGAGTAACACCGTATAACTGAAGATTAATTTAACTATCATTGTAAACAGCATACAACATTTATAACACTGTCCCCAGAGTTGATCTTCACTAAAATAGTGGGAGAATGTATCTCTTCTCCTTTAAGAATATTTAGATCATTTACTATCACTTATGTCCTTCAAACACAATATACATTTAATGCTGACATTCACTTATGCCCAGTTTAGCAACTTTGAGGTTTTTTTGGTCTAGTTCTTGCCTGTTTTAAAGTATAAATCCCAGTGTTCTGATATTCATTTACATAAATATCCTAATCAGATGTTGTTTAAACAATAATGACAATTTCCTTGCTTACCTCTTAATTTAATTTCTGTACTTAAACTTATCACCAGATTGGAAAGACATTTCAATCAAAACCAGCTTTTTGTATGTCTGAGTACACACACCTACAGGAATGCGGGATGGAATGCCCGGGAATTGATTAACTGGCAGGTACATGTAACTTAATAAGGCCACTAATGCACTAGTAGTAATGATGATGAGTGACCACATTTCACACACTTTTTTAAAGGCGGATTATATAAAGTGCATCATAAAGTTCCAGACTGAATCAATTTTTATTTGTTCTGGCTTCTGTATGTATTAACTTCAGCTAACATAAGTCCCTGAATTAAGACAGTAGTAACAAAGCATATGTATTTTCTCTTACATAATTTATTCTAACGAGGGAACATAGTACAAAAATCATCTAGCAAATATCAGAAATACAGAATTGAATTCAGATACATGTAACACTAGGATGATACTTAGAGTATAAAGTTAAGTTTAAAGTAAGAGTCTTCCGTTATTTAGGGGTGTAAGGAGGAAGGCCTGTGGTCAGACCAGAGCTCCCTAAGTTTGGGGTATGGAAAAAAGTGGATTGAGCTCCAGCCAATATAACCAAGAGCGTGGCAGTTCTTAAAGCACGTTATAACAAAGGCGGGGGGGGAAATGTTCTCTGCTGCTCTCTGGGGAAGAGGCATAGGTTGTGCAATTCTTAGGCTACTCCTAGAATTCAAAAGCTTTCCTGCATTTCCAAAAGCTACCTTACAATCACTGTTGAAGAACTTATTGCCTGTAAGGAAAAACGTCTTTATAGAATACAGCCCTAGCTAGAACCTCGTTTTCCCTTTCACAGAGGCAGAGAGGCCAAAGATAAATCCTTATGGGCCAGCTTAAAACTAGTAAGAAAAAATTACTGGTTCTACCTACTCAGCAATGTTCAAAGTCCTGTAACCCAGAAGTATAACAGTAAAAATGAGTGGTGTATAAGCACAGATGAATACGCCTAAATCCATCTCTTCAAGTAATAAACATAAAGACAATCAGATAAATTTACTCATGTCTAGATCAACAGTGGTAGATTAGAAAAAAGTTAATGCTGTACAGAAAAATGATGCTCAATTATATACTAAAAACTGACTTAATGGATATGAATTACTCTATACATGCAAAGACGCCTGCGTATCATTCACTTAGGTATGTATACATGCATGTATGTATGCATACACACATGTGCATGCGTATGCATACACACTGCCAAAATACAGGGAAATAATTTTTTTAAGGATTACACAGCAGAATACTTGTGCACTTCTAAAGCATGCTTTCCTAAGGCTTAACTTACCTCATGAACTAGTGTCACAAACTGGAAGTTTGCCATTCTTCTCCCCTCCCTAAACTCATAATCAATGACGCACTCAGTTTAAACACAAAAATGTTGCTGCAAAGTGAACTAGGCAAATTAGATACTTACTTATCAAAGCTATCACTATATTTTATGAAGCTCTCCAATTTTTCCTTGGCATATTCTACCACATCTGAATGAAGCTCTATGCCATGATTTATCCCAAAAGGTCCTGTAAACAAAAACAGCAGGGTGGAAAAGCATTATATCCTTTATCTGTGAAAGCACCAACACCACATAAAACACAGAATTCTCCCGATACCACTAGACAAAGTTATTTTTTGCATCTGCATTACCAGCGCTTAAGAGGAAGGTAAAAGGCCAAAGGATCAATGAAAGAACAGGGACAGAACTGTGGCAAAACAATTTGATAGAATGAATTTTCTTAAGCATGCAGAAAAAATTAATCTGACTACATTTAAATCAATCTGAGCAGCTTCTTTTTCAACACAGTATTTAGTTGGAATACAACAAATTCTAAGTCTGTATCTTGATATTTACATTTTGAAAAGTTTTATTATGGCAAAATTTTCAGCTTTTGACAGTTCAGAGATCAGGTATTATATTCCTTAGCCACATCTGCTCTTCTATTTTACACGTTCCAAAAATCAGAAGTCTGCTCCTGATTTACTTATATAATAATTAATTTACATCTAGAACACTGAAATTGACCACATTGTGTTCACTCATCACAATCCCATCACAACTGCAACGCTGCTTTCCTGTAATCAAATCCAAGTATATTTCCAAGTCGTGTGCCGAAAGTTAATGCTATTTTTCAGACACAAGAAGAAATCATAAGACAGTATTATGAGGATTATCCACATCAGGAAGGAATCTTAATCAGATAGTCACATTTGCTGTGGGGATTCTATATTTAACATGCACTCATAGCCCAGGGACTTTAGTCATTGGAGCATAGAATTGGGAAAGGGAGAGGGAAGGGGAAGAAGGAAAGTAAACATCAATAAGATTAGACAAAACTTACATTTATATTCTCTACTGCATTCTAAATCTTTCCTAAATATTTAGCTCAAAGATGTTACTCCAATGAAACAGAATTCAATTTGTCTTTTCTAGGACACCGATTAACAAAACAGACCTAGGGTTATACTGAGAAATATTTCATTTTACTGCAAGAAAAAAGTACATGCCACTAAGCTGATTAATAATTGCAATTCTTAACATAGTTTGGAACATTTTCTACTAGCTGAAATAAAACTAATCCAATAGGTTACCATACATAGGCAGTGCTTGTAAGACCTCTCTGATGGTAGGCAAGACGTAGGTAGATTATCCAAAAAATGTTCTTAGAACAAGAGACAAGATGTACCTCCTGTTGACACTTATATCTACTGTAAATTTAGTTTGTTATTTATCACATAAAAAAAAAAAAAAAGGCATTAGCATAGGCAAACCCTTCCTAGCTGTTTAATTACTAATGTTCCCTTGCAGAGCAATAGGCTATCATGTTTCTAACCAGTGTAGTTACAGTTCTACAGCATGCAACAGCGTCCAAGGTATGTTTTCTTTAATTAAAAAATAATTGTCATTCCTTTAACCTCAAAATTTAAGGTAAACTAAAAATACATCAACAACATCTGTCCCAAAATTCACATACACATGCCTTTCAATACTTGATTTTGAAAAACAAAGAACTGAAAAAAACCCTGTAAGTGTCAGTTGCTCCAACAGCTTGAAATTAAGTCTATGAATGCAAGACACCACCACATCATAATACACCATAGTATTTATCATTTGAACAGAAATACAAGAAAAATTTGCTCTTTCATCAGGAAAGTCACAGCTGTACATTTAAGCAAAGAGTCAGCCATTCTAAAAACGTGGAAATAACTTATCTGTTACTCTTCAAAGTCAACTGGCCTCTTTCAGCATAATGAGCTAGCAATTCCACCATCTAGTCTACATTTTAATGGTATCAACAACAGTTAATTTAATCTGAGTGGTGGTTAGTTGTAGTTTGGTTGGTTCTTTGTGTTTTTTTGGGGGTGGGTTGTATGTTGCTATACTTACAAGTGTTTACCAGTTTCAAATTATCTGCTGATTTAATCTAGTCATTTTGACACTGTGAATGTGGCAGAAATACTACTCACTACTACATTGTCAAATTGAAAGCTACACAACTACTGTCAAGAAACACACAGTTCTGTTACTAATCACAGTACACATTAAAATCACAGTTTTTAAAAAAGCATATAGGCTTTTTTAAAAAACATGGTTTACCTGTCAGAAAATTATTTATTTTTCTTAGTTAAAGCAGCTACTCCTTAGTTTAAAACAAAACACTAAGTAAGAATGATTATATCTAACTAGAAATTTTATCAAAAGGAGCAGAGTAAGAAAATAAAGGCACACAAATTGTATTTATACCTTCCATGCCTCAGCCTAGCACTCAAACCACATTACAACATTAAGCAGCCTTTGAAGGCTGAGGACAGTACTACAGAATCATGTAAGGTCTACTTCTGTAAGTAGCTGAGCAGTGACTGCTCCAGGCTCCTCAGCGCTGCTAGAGAAGTATCAGCACCTGAGCTGGCTCTGTAGGAACATCTCCAGTGTAACTCTGCTCCTCAGGGGCTGTCAGCCAACCTCACCCTCCGTAGAAGACAAGTCTTTTCCTGTTTAATTTCTTCAACTCCACACACAATATTCTGAAGGATAGGAATTCTGGATAGGAGAGGTCAAACCCAGGAGCATTCAACACCCAACAAACAGCCACTCAGAAGAGGTTAGATAAATACATAGATATAACTGCAATATACATAAGCCACAATTTCTTTTTTAAATATAATTAAGAAAGAATAATGAAATAAAGCTTTCCACAAGGCAGAGAAATAAATACCATTACTCACTACCTTGAGCACACATTTTAACGGGGGGGAATGCAGCAATGTTTACTAATTCTTTTAATACTGAAATAGAACTTTGAACATAAAATATTACAATCCAATTAAAAATATCTACTCTCAAACAGAAACACTCTTGAAATGGGCAAAGCAACACTGAGAGTAATTTATTTTTTTTTAACCTGTGAATGAACATAATTCCTGTTTCCACAACAGAACAGTATACTGTCTGTTGACATGATCTGTATTAACTGGAACAAAAGACACTGCTGGAGATGCCAACAAATTATGTTTGTTATGTACTATTAGGAATAAATTTCTACTCTTAAATCAGTAAGAACAGATGACAAAGTAACTAAACTAGTTGAAAATTAACAAACCAACTCTTCACCCTTCAGTTATGTACATAAATAAATATATGCAAAATTCTGTGTGTTACCTGTCAGTAAGTTTTCTGCAACCAAGGAAATATGAAAACTCCATGTAATACAGTCAGCAAAATTACATCTATGAAAACTACATACTAAAATTATTTCATGTAATAAAATTAATTTTAAAAGATTTTTGTTGGTACACATACTCTGTATTCTAAATAGTGGGGAGGTAGGAAGAAGTAAAGCAGTTTTCTCTTTAAGGCATGTTTTTAAATTTAGACAGCAATATTTAATTCCATCTTTTTTTCCCCGTATAGAAAATGTATTTGAAAACAGAAAAAAAACCCACAGTGCTCATCTGTTAAAAGTTGTTAAAACCTATAGACCTGCAGTGCTTAAACAGTCTTATCAGTCTACATTCCCAAACTTTCTCACTAATAAAGCGATTAAATAAATGTATTTTAAAAGAATCGTTTGAACACTGATAGAGATTTATTTTCAATTAAGTTCCTTCATAAATCATTAACCTTTACAACTTAGATTTTTGTTTCCATAAACTTTTTCCCCCCCCATAAAAAAGATCAAAATAGTAACCTAGAGTAAGGGCATAAACGTGGTGCAAATGCAGACTAAAATTTTAGTCCTCAAAATTTGTGCCTCTGCCTTTTCCTTTTAAGAAAAAAAAAGGACTCTTTCTTTTAAAATGAGAATTTTAGACTATAGAAAGGCAAGCAGGAACAATTGCCTCTCTTCCAAAACACTCCATAAAATGTCACTGAATAGCACTGTCAGTGAACAACTTGTAGAGAACATAGAAAATTTTCACAACACATCTCAAACACACAGTCTTAAGCACAGTACTGTCATTTTTGAAGTAGTAAAGTTTTACAGGGCCTGTATAATCTTCTAAAAATAAGCAGAAACACTGTATTAAAATAAAAAAAAACATTCAAGTTACCTAATATTAATCCCACCATTGTACTCAAGTATCCGGTTCCACTACCCAGATTTAGAAAAGATAATCCAGGCTGAAGCTTCAGTGCTTCCATGACTTCAGAATAAATGCAAGGTGCTGACAAGTGTATATTTCCATGCTTCCAGGCCAAGTCTTTATAAGCATTGTCCCTGTATCCTTCCAGATAATAATCACCACGATCAATTGCTCTGAAGGCTTGCTCCACACTCTCAGTGCGAATGTATTGAGCTTCTTTCAAATTATCAATTAAGTCATCGTTGTCTTCTCCAGCACTCACAGCTCCTCCCATGCTGAATTTCTATGATAATTCAATTAGCGTGCAAAATACATTAGGAGAGTACTCCCAAAAGCGTAAGTATGTAATGGATTCTCAGTTCTTCTTTCAGAAGCACTTCACAAAGGAATCCTGGAAAACAGATATGTTTGCATAACTTGAGTTTCGAAGGAGAAACAAATCAACAACTATTACAGGGTGATGAAATACTGTTAACATTGGATCACTTCACAAAGCAGAGCTATTAAGAATCAGGACAGCTAGTATTTAATCAAAATTCGCCCTTCAGATTTTAACTCAATCCAATGTTTTTCAGCCTAGCTTTAATATGTCAGTATGGGCTGTCAACATTAGCAAGCAATGCAGCCTAAGAGTTTACACAGACACTGAAACACTACAGTGCTAAGAACCTATCACCCTTCATATATATATTTGGGGAAGGACAGCTCTAGTCCCACCCTGAGAACTAAATGTCCCACATCAGATTGAACATGTACCAACTTAGTTACATTTGAAAGGAACTGGGTTTACACGCTCTGAAATCACCCCACAGCAGGCAGGAAAGCCAGGCAAGTGGTGACGTCCAGGAGATGCTTCTCAGATGTTCGCTTTTGAGCTGAACCACAATACTAGTGCAGACACAACCACACATTGCTCTGTTCTGGATTCAGCACAGGAAACCCCTCTGAGGATCTGAGCTCCTCCTAATGCCTGCCATATTCACTAGAGGAGAACAAATTCCTTAAGTACCCAGAAGTTCTCAATGGCTTTCTGGCTTTTAAGTCACTAGCAAGTTCCGTAATTCCACACAGCGTACTCACTTCAAGATAATTCCTTCAGCTCTGTAGTGATTAATAATGTAATAACTGCAGATAAAATAAACTCAAAATCCAGACATTAACGTTTTCAATGTTGCTTGAATTACAATAGCAACAGAAGACTGGAAGAAAGGACAACAAAAAAGTTTAATGCACCACTTCTAGATAAATAAGAATATCCACAGTGAGCTAGTTGTTAACATTAGTCAGCTTACACAGCCGAAAAAAGAAGGAAGAAAAACCCCAAACCTGCCATGAATCTTGACACATGTTCTAGGTAATCTAGTTAACCAAAGGAAAAAAAAAAAAAAACCAAAACACAAAACAAACCAAACCACACAAAGACACACTCACCCCTGACTGGGTTGCTATCACCTTTAAAAAAAAATAAAAAAATCTACCTCTCTCTTCAATCAGGCATACTTCACCAAGCATTCTTTTTTAAAGTATGAATGTAATCTTTTATCTGAGATTGCTCCAACACAATTCAGCAAATTCCTGTTTTGTACATGCCTATTTGTGTAAATTCGCGAGCCAGGAATTCACACACACAGTCCAGATGCCCAAGGCCATTTAAGTTATCAGAATGAAACCAGTTCCTAAACCTACATTGTGGGGACCACTGCAATACAATTTTCATGGTTAAAAACTTTAAGTGAAGAACATTCTTAGAACATTAATGAATCCTTTTCCACATGTTTAACAGGTCTTTATCAAAACATTACTAAAAATACCATTCCATTAAACTAAATGTAAGCTTCCAGAAACTATAAGCAACTTCAAATTTCATAGGTTGTTTGGTTTTTTTCCTCTCCATTGCCAACATTAAACAGACTTTCAGTCTGAATCATTTTTCTGAAGGATTAAGCTGCAAACAGTAATGATTCTCAAGTAGAGCACTGAAACATCCTTGCAAATGAAAAAAGTGTACTCATGTGCTAGACTGTAGTCTAATAAGTAAACTCACTTTTCTGAACATCAAGCTCAGAATCAAAAGAGTACTAAAACTATTAAAGATCAGTTCTCAGCAGAAAGAGCATATATAAAGATACACGTAATCCTAAATAAGGGAAAACTACAATTAAACTGAAATTTTGACCTATTTTTTCTTGCTTTAAAAAAAGTTTCTACAGTATCCAACACCAAAGTTGTACCATTCTTATCCGTCCCCGTCTAGATGGTCATCACAAAACAGTCTTCCAACAAAGAAAACCTCATTGCTATTTGCAATTCTGATTGACAGAAATGTTTCCTTATCCTTGCCTTGATTTATGTAAAACACCAAGTCACTAATAACGATCAATAACTATATAGCATTAGCGCTACGATATACAGCTAGGTTTAAAGTTTCAAACACACAAGCTCAAACTACCAGCTCATACAGTCACAATGCTCCTTCTTAACTAAGAAGGACTTAGTTTAAACTTTAAAAAGAACAGAAAGGGTGGGGGGGAGGTAGAATGCTCAGGGCTGCCAGAGCCCTCGTAAAATCATGGGTGAAATGATGACTGTTCACCACTCAGCTGTGGTGTTCTCTCTGAAGCAAAACCAATATCCTGGAGTAGAAATAGGCAAAGTCACCAGGCACAAATATCAACCAGCAAGAAAACCTTTGGTGAAAATACAAAAAAAATGCATTTCTCAACATTCTAGTGTAAGTAGGCCTCTGTGTTCAATCACACAGGAACATCCCTTTCCATTTGTGAAAAAACTAAGGGACAATTTAGACAGGAAATGTGGAACTTGAGTGAGGATTTTTTTTAAGTTAAAAATAATTTGTAAAAATATTCCAGCCCTGCTCACTTGTCTGCGCTTACATCAAAGCTCGAAGCTCAATGAGCTGCTGAATCAAATGATAGTTAAATAATCTACAGTGACTAAAACAGCTTTTGCCATCCCTTCATCCTAAAAAGTTTGTGACTGTGTTGAGATATCTTTGGAAATAATTTTAACTAACAAGTAAATGTAAGAACTGAGTTTCTTGAAGACTGATGCATGTTACATTTAAGAAACAGAAATACCACCTCCAGCCCTCCCTGCAGAGTGCAGTCACCACCTCGCACCAGCAGATGGAGAACTTCACCAATTATCTACAATCGACTGGTAAGCAGGCAAATACACAAACCTCTCAGATGGTAAAAGGCTATTCTTCCAACCTAAAGCTTTATCGTTGCTATCAAAAAACGTCTTTACGAGCTTCCCATAAATTTTATTTCCCATAAATAGCATTTTCTAATTTCAATAAAATCACTACTCTAAACCAGAATTCTTCAGGTACTTTGTAATTTTATATTCTTGGTATTACCTGACAGCTAAAGTTACTGTAGTATCACAAGATTTTCTACTGATGACACTCACCAAATATTTCACCTTCATTACTGGTTGTCACATACAATCTCAACGGCAGGAAGAGAAAAGGTCTGGTAGGCAGCATGACATTGCGGGAAGTAGGGAAGAAAACAAAAACGGAGAGCCTGCTCCGACACATGCAGCAGAACAGAGTGGCTAGTTGAAAGTGTAGTTGAAGGTTGTGTCTTATTCTAAATACCCTGCCCCGGCTGAAAAAGGTGACATTAGGTAGAGACAGTGATATTGTTTGCTTTATAGATACTTTGCTTTTTGTTCGCTTTCCTTAATCAACTACAGTTGCTCTACTCTGGCCTTTACAGCTATAGGCAAGCAAAAATGTTACTCAGGTGCAAAGTATTTTTCTTAAAAACCAAAAATACCCTAGGAAGTTAAACAAATAGATCTTTTCATGAAAAGTGGCCTCTTGTGTTGCAGAGAAATATTTTGTGATATTTTACTTCCCTCCAATGCTTTTATGTTTGTGAGCTTTTACCTTATGAAAGTAAAATGACTTCCTTCTAACAGAAGCAACAGATATGTGAAGTCAGATAGATTTTCTACTATTTTAAACACACAAGAAAACACCTCACAAGTTATTTTAGCACAACTGGAGAAAAAGGGCAAGTTAGTCAAAGCTTCCTTGTGACAGTTGACCCAGGACCACCGTAACGACAGCACAGCATACTCTGATAAAACTTTCTACATAGCTGCCAAGCTCACAGGATGCTTTCTGTGAAGCTCACTGGTACCTAAATTGAAATGCATCCAGTTCACAAAAAGCACGAGCAGCATGCTGATGCCTATTACACCAGGAGGTATAGAAATAACAGAACAAAGGGGAAGGGAGCATAAAGTTAACAAAATGCAGCAATTGCATTTAGTGTTGGGAATCTCTGGAATACAGAAGCCAACAGAAATTGTAGTTTAGGAGTTAAAATTTCAATACTCTTGAATAAAAAACTTCATTCACTGATTAAAACTAACTACAAATTACCCCTTCTGTTTCTCATTCCACACTATCCACAAATTTATTTTTTACAAGTTGTAACACTTGAAGTTTCTTATATTCACAATAAAAATGAAACAACAACACACTTTCCAATTTCTGTAAAAAGCCACATAACTGTATGTACAGTATCCATATAATTGTATATACCTATGACCTAACTTGTAAGGAATTCCAGTAAAATTGATTATCAAAAATAATTTCTAATTTTTTTTTTAATGTCATCACATTAATTGAACAGGTTCTTTGGCTATGTGAATCTAAGAGTGCTGTTAATATCAGTGCATTTTAATTCTTCACCATTTTATAAGCTATGTAAAACTCTTATCTGAGAAGTCAGTAACCAGATGTAAGGCTTGCCAAGTTTTTTTGCCAGCTCTCAAAAGGACCTAATTTTTGCACATTTGAGAATTTTTACAAATACATTTTCACTTCAAGTTAATTCCTTAGTTCATTAAGGACTCGCATACTCTCTTAAATACAGATCAAATACCATGCTAGTGAAGTATCCAGTTAATTTGACAGACAAAACCTCGCCTTTGCTAAATCTACAGTGTCCAGTTTCTTACAAATTTAGTATCTTGTAATACTGACACATTCTGACTATATAGATGCCTCCTTAAAAATATAAGTTATCTGAGCCTACTAACTTGACTCTTACTTTGTTTCAAAGGACAAAAAATAGAAGAGAAAAATATGATAAATGGGATCAGCAATATTTCACATCTGCTCCTCAGAAATAATGCAAGTGTCCTCCTCAGAACTATTTTCAGTAAAATATTAGCTTGGAGCACACCACGCTGGACTGAATCAAGACTGCGATACATTACTTTAAACCTCAAAGATGGCGTACAAAATTGCTTGGTGAACCTGCACCCTTACACAGGAGGGGGAAGAGACAATAAACCACTGAGCTACTCATTGATGTAGACATAGGAGTCAGCTGTTAAGTTCCCCAAAAAGGAACTGTGACTGGCAACAGGAGAGAATTAACCACGAATACACACAAGGGCCTGACATACTTCAGTCCACTTAACAGTTTCAGTTTACTCGTGGCAGAAGTCAGAAACACCACTCTGATCAGAGGTTTAAAGTTTCCCAGGTCACCAACCAAGTGTTAGACCTACTTCTGTTCAGACTCAATTCGTGCCACCCCTGCAGCCATGAGGAACTGAAGATCGTGTTTTGTCTGTCCTCATCCCGTCCAGCAACTCCTACAACAAAAGGACTCCATTTTTAGTTTAGCTTCCCCTTTCCTCCCAAGTATTGCAACAGTGCCACACAAGAGGAAATTCAACTCCAAACTGCACAGCTGAGTGTAAGATTTCGGCTGGACTTTTTGAATAAACAGAATAATTGATTACTATCTGAAAGGAAAAGAGAAATTGTAACATTAGCTCCACCAGGTAAAGGCTGGAGAAAACCAAAATATGAACTGTGTGCTGAAGGTAATTGTAGTAGGTAACTATAAAACTCAGAATAAACTGTGGGACACAGAGGTATTTCAGAAGGAAGTCTTTACAAAGACTTTTTTAAAACTTTTGCTACATATGCCTTACTAGTAAACCACTACAAAAGGCAATAAAAAGTCTAAGTGCTTTGGAAAATTAGCTGTTACTTGAACTGCCTTCTCTTCCACAGCTATTTGTTTTGCAACTCCAAATAGGTTAGAAAGAAGAAAAACTGGGGGTTTTTTTCAGGATATAGTAACATACTACTCAGTGCATTAAGGAAAACTCTATTGGAAACACTGCATGTTTTTGAAGTCTACTCTAGACTTGCCTCACTCAAAAACATTCGCTCCTAACCTACTGTTCAGTGTATCATTTCAAGAAGCTTTTCAAGTTAAACAGAAACAAGCACAAAACCAAGTACAGTCAGCTCTCCAATATAATGCACTCCACAAAGCATACTTTAAGGTTCTTTGTAATACAGCAATGGAACAAGGAACAGACCACAGGATTAATGTTAAACCAAATGAATGTAAACAGCTGCAACTACTGACTTAACCTGAATTGCATTGACCTACTTGGGCAGAAAGTGTTTGTGAAGTCTGAGGTAAGCTTAAGCCCTGATCCTCCTATTTAGGCCTTCAATAGCTGTTTATACAAGATTCCAGGTGTGTGCTTGCTCTCTCTCTTCCTCCACCTCCAGTCACCTGGACACGCCAAACAGCTCACATGGTACTGCATTTCTCAGAAGATGCACTGAAGCTTACAGCACGCCACAAAGGTATGAGCAGTGACAAGCTCATCAGTGTAGATTTCATGATCAAACGACCTTAACCTTGGTAGTTACACAAGGTCATAATTTTTGGACCAACCTTGCTGAATGTCTACTGAACCTTTTGACCTTTTTCCTTACCTTTTTAGTGTACAAATTTGTGTTTGTTTGTTTGGGGTTTTTTTTGTTTTGCTGTTTGTTTTATTTATTTTTTTTTTTTAAACAGACAATCCACAGGAACTTAAAGTAAAAAATAATACAGCATAGAATTTTGCTGGTTGCCCATCTGGAAAAAAACAAACAAAAAAAACAACAAACAAAACAACAACACCACACACACAAAAAAACCCACACACCATATTTTTCCCCCCCCCTTCTTCAGACTGGGATACAATTCCTTTTCTCAGTCTATGTTTTCTTCTGTACTGGATTTGGGTTTTTGATCTGCAATTCTATCTTCCCTGTTCACATGATGACAAGGATTGAACGCTGAAAGACACGTTTTCTATATACCAGTTCTATATGCCAGACCTGTTTTCAAGTATGCTGATAAATACTTTAAAATTCATCACCTTTTATTAACAAGCAAAGCAAAGAATCCTACTTATTTCCTGGATGAAACTTCTAATACATAGCTTAACACCACATCCTGACTCAGTTCATCTTACTGCTTAGAATCTGGGCAATCAAAAAATGTCTGCAAAGCTGAGCCTCCCAGGCTTCAGAAGCAGTTTCTCCTTCCAAGCCTCCCACCTGTGACACCACAAACATGCTCCGAATGACTACTTCAAAACAAAGACAGAAGAGTTCACCATTTCCACCCGAGATAGCTAGCAATGTAGTTTGCCATATTGGGGTCAAACATAAAGTACAGAACAGTTTCTGAAATTTAAAGGTGTAGGTCTATACCTTGTAAGTAAAGCAGCCCTTTACCCTCAGAGAGCAAGTCCTCCACTGTGAAGTCTATTTAGGGCTGTGCTTACGATTCTCCAGTAGTCCTCACTACGGTCACCACAGATCCAGCTTCACTGTTCACATCCCAGAATGCTCTCTGGGCCACTAACTGACCTTTCTTAATGATATCCTGCAAAAATTCCCTGCTGAGAGACAGGAAAGCTGTCTCACTGCCCTAGTTTACTGACTCATTAATCACTAGTGAAGAGTACCTCTTGGTCATCCGCACAAAATTATCCACCACCCCCCACCTCAAATATATGAGATATTTGGGATTTGTGTACCTACTACCATTTTGAATCTAGTCACTCATGTTACAAAAAGCTTTAAATAGGGAACAAGCACAAAAACACTCCCTTCTCTTAAAAGGATTTGAAGGTATCTAATTTCACAGAAAGTTTTATTTTAGCTAGTATCTGCCATAAAACTTTTGTTAAGAAATGCTCTTATTTGTAAAATGAAAAAGCCTCCATGGATGAGAGGCTGAGATGATGATAAACAGCTCTGGAATACTCTGATTAGCCCATCTTTGCACTTTGACATTATTACCTGTGCAGATCTTAAGCACCTGACCAGGTTTTACACACCTCACATTTTTACCTGTGCAGAACACATTAGTCTGTCAGGCATAAAGAGTTTGTCCATTACTGATGGACAGTATTAATAATCAGTTACTTGCTCAGTTCCCAGAAGCAGCTCTTCCTCATACTCTGAAGCAGATGAGCAGAAGTGCTGATAAGAAAATAGCCTCTCAAGTGCTTTGAAAATCATTTTCCAAAGCAGCAAGATGCTGTTAGTATCAAAAAACCCAAAGAACTAAAATTTGTTATGCGTCAAGCCAGTGATACTGTCTACAAGATTTAAAATAAATTTCTGAATTATTTCAATAATTTCAGAGAGCAGCACTAACTGCTAACTGAAGTCTGAATACCTGATTGACAATGACAAGAACTGATGTCTATGGCAGCATATGACACAGCTTGCGTGGTGGAACTAGACATTTCCTGGTAATAGTACTCGATTAGAACAGCATGGCATGCCTTTTTCACAGTATAAGTGATAAGATGTCAACAAAATAGCTGCCACTGTTGCTTACCATTAGAGGTCAGCTGCAAACTGCTCACCACATCACAAGAAGTTGCATGCATACCTTTATGAATGAATGAACACTAGCTCTGCCCCGATTCTGTGTATCCTGTAGTATCCCATCAACTGTAGATTTCAAAACAATTCATATCGCTTCTCTACCCACACCAGTCCAAAACATTTGATGGTGCTTCTAAGACACTGCATAAAATGGCCTCATCTCTGGGGAGCCCAACATGGCTTAGTGACTAGAAGACCTTATAAGCAAAGGATGTCAGCTTAACACAATGCCCAACATACAGAAGATCCCCTAACCTTCCTCTGAAGGCAGTGTCCATGCAAGAACCTGGCAGTTCTCTTATAGCACACTTTTTAAAGGTCTCAACTCCAGAGAGGTATGCCTACAGCTCTGACTATTCCCAGGCCACAACTATTTTAAGTCTGTCCAGTGTAAACTAATCGAAGAGTACTGCTTTATCACAGACTGTCTGGGAGAAAGGAGGAGAAGCTTCTCTAGAGGGCCTAACAGACTCACAGAAACAGCAAGTACCAGGTAATAGCAGATCGTTCACTGGAAAGACTAAAATTTCAGGACTTTGCAAGACAGATGGGAACCAGTGATGCTTAATACATGCAGATATCTGATATTCATTGAGTCTGTACTATGCACCTGTTTTTCAGAACAGAAACTGCTATCTGTGCACGTATTTCACAGGAAATAGCGAGCTACAGAGTGACCAGGCTGCAAAACTCATTACCACAACACACAGCTTTGTACAAGGGTATTTGACAGAGAATACTCATTTCAAGCAGGTTTATATAAGCCGTTAACAGTCAAATGTTAAGAATTAGAAGAGCTGTAGAGAGATCTGTACAACAACCCACTTTTGGAATATCTAATCCTCTTTAGTCTGAAAAGGTGAAAGGCATACAAGTGATACAAACATTTCTGCAAATTTTAACACTATGACCCTGATCATAAGCCAAGTAAGACACCTTGACATAGAGGACAAGCAAAATACTCAGTATTTTTAAAATAAAACCTGTTTCCCTTTGTGAAGGGAAATGCTTAATATTTTAGTTTATGGTGACTAGAAAGTAACAAACTTTACTATCAATAACAATCTGGAAAGTAACAAACTTTTTACATATCAGTAAAATACGATGCTCCTTTACTTTCAGTATCACCTTCAGAGCAACCAATAATGGGAGGGGGAGAAGAATCCTCTTTTCTAATGAAATACAAAGCAGGTTTAGTACAAAACCAGACATATAAATATACTTTTCTAACTTTTTAACCACAAAAGTAGTTTCTACAGCTATAGTTCTTAAGCAGATTAAGTCACAGTTCACATAATTTTGAGTAGGTGAAATGTGGTCCATGACAAAATATTCACTATTTCAGCCAGTGCTAAAGTTCAAAAGCTTATTGCACATAAACATTTAAAGTTATTTAAATAACTCACTTCCAGAAGCAAGAGAACAACATACGCCTGTTGCCTTCAGCAAAAGAAAATAGAAATGAGGTCAAGTGTAAAAATAGAAGATGGTTACATTCCTGACACTTGAAACCTCATCTTACAGCTATGCATTTACTGCAGTCTCTACAAAAACACCCAGGCCCAAATTAAAAAAAAAAAAAAAAAATCAAATTTATCAAGTTCCAAGCACACTAAACCTTTGGGGATAAGACACTAATAAAATAAAAAAAAAGTAGTGATCTTGTTTGCTACATTCTTAAAATACTGCAGTTTAACACAACAGTATGTTTGATAAGTTACTTTATTATTACTTTACCTGTAATCCTCAAGAGGTAAGAATGAGTAAGGCCTACTCTTGTTTCCTGCTTCTCTTCCTCAGAACCATGGTACAAAATTACTTCATTGATGTAATCTTCCAGAAGCATCACACCAGATTCATCGATTTTTTTTTTCAAATGTAACTTGTTTACTAAATCACATGCATACTAAAAGTTACTTTTATCTTGTCAAAGAAAGTGATGGATACCTATTTGCACCTAACTTATTCTTCTTTTTAACCCTCAAATCCTGCATCAAATCCTCAAATCAAGTGCCTGACACTTTAAGGCCCATGTCATAATCTGCCTCGTTCTCCAGACATATCATAAATCCATAAACAGTATATCCCAAAATGACATGACCTCGTCCATAAATCCCTATTTCTTAAGATGTCCAATGCTTACTTTTATAAAACAGAGATTAACTATCCCTTCATGGTTCTGACCAAAGTGATGACTACTCAAAACTTATGAATCAAGTAAGAACTAAATCTATTTCAAAAATCTACCAAAGAAGTCTCTACACAAACACAAGTCATCAAGAAAAAAAAATTAAATCAACTCCTTATTTTAAAATTTAAAAGGTTACAGCATTAGTACTATCAGCAAAGCCTGTTATCAAAGCCTCTTCCACAGTTTCATGTAATCATTCTAGCATTCTCCCTGTTCCTGTTGCTATTAAAATACCCTACTTTGATGTAACAATTCAAAGCATTGCCTCTCCAGGGTACTTTTCAGGTCGAGAGGTGTGACTTCTTACAGGGCCACCAGATTTACCATGGGATGCAGGGGAAAAGCACCTGAGGATTACACAAGCCCTCTTATGGGATGTTTAGGGTAGGAAGCAAAGGCAGAGAAAAGGAGGGAACAAAGTGGCTTGGGAAGCAACAAGCATGGGAAGACCAGGGCTATGGTGACAAGAGGGACAGTTCACCTGTGACTACATTGCAGGTCAGTATGCGTGTCTAGCTGTGCTCTGCCCCAAATCATNGGGGGGGGCGGGCAGGGGTGGTGGCTGAGCATGAGTGTGTTTGTGCAAGAAGCAATGGGGGATAAATGGACCTAAGGGCCAGTTTCAGGGTAGAACAGGTGTCTAAACCCAGTAACTAAGAGGATCCATACTATATGCATGTGTTTGCCACTAGCAGACACGCAGCTTGACCATCCAGAAAGGGCAACAGGATAAGGCCATTGGTGCTGTTTGTACTTGCGTTAGTGCTGCGTCTTCTGGGTTGATGTGGTGGCCAATTACATATTTATACACGTACATGCTGAATATGTGTNTCCTTATTTTAAAATTTAAAAGGTTACAGCATTAGTACTATCAGCAAAGCCTGTTATCAAAGCCTCTTCCACAGTTTCATGTAATCATTCTAGCATTCTCCCTGTTCCTGTTGCTATTAAAATACCCTACTTTGATGTAACAATTCAAAGCATTGCCTCTCCAGGGTACTTTTCAGGTCGAGAGGTGTGACTTCTTACAGGGCCACCAGATTTACCATGGGATGCAGGGGAAAAGCACCTGAGGATTACACAAGCCCTCTTATGGGATGTTTAGGGTAGGAAGCAAAGGCAGAGAAAAGGAGGGAACAAAGTGGCTTGGGAAGCAACAAGCATGGGAAGACCAGGGCTATGGTGACAAGAGGGACAGTTCACCTGTGACTACATTGCAGGTCAGTATGCGTGTCTAGCTGTGCTCTGCCCCAAATCATCACTGTCTGTCCTGTCTGCCCATTAATCTCCTTTCATAATTCTTTTCCTGGGGCTCTATTCCATGTGCACTTGTCACAGACACACACGGAGTCAAACCACAGGTCACAGCGACCCATGGATCTGCGGTGCCAGCAAAGGAGGGGGTGAGCTTTTGCAGGTCAGGATATGATCACAGGGAGTACCAAGCTGCACTAGCCAGTAAACTGGCAGTGTGGCCTGAGAACCAGGGACAAAGCAGACTGTTTGAGTCAGGCAACTGAAGGAGTGGGCTGCTGGNGACCTAAGGGCCAGTTTCAGGGTAGAACAGGTGTCTAAACCCAGTAACTAAGAGGATCCATACTATATGCATGTGTTTGCCACTAGCAGACACGCAGCTTGACCATCCAGAAAGGGCAACAGGATAAGGCCATTGGTGCTGTTTGTACTTGCGTTAGTGCTGCGTCTTCTGGGTTGATGTGGTGGCCAATTACATATTTATACACGTACATGCTGAATATGTGTGTGTGTTGTACTGAGAATATGTGCTTAGCCTCGCCACTGGCTGGACCTTGGGACACGCACGCCTCAACTAAGAACGAGAAATACTTGAACAAAACCCCTTATAGGCCTTCTTTAGAAGCTAAAACCAAAATACATAAGCACATTTTTAAACTTGAAAATGTTTCTGCACTATTGTTTTTGTCTATAGATATGAATCAAGTACTATTGCAAACATGGTTCCACAGTTATGATTTACTTACAGTACAAACAATAGCAGATGTGGTCTGGAGAGGATTTGGAGCATTTGGGAAAGCTTCACTGACCATTTCAAGATGTTCATGCAAGTATTTCACCAAGAAATAGAAGGTGAGAACCCATGCACTTGCACAGACTAAGTGTATCTTCATCTCCATAATCCTATCCAATCAGGTTTTTTGTCAGTCCTACAAAGCACATTGTTTTCACCTGAGAAAAGTGTAGTTTACAGATATGACACAAGAGGCTGCTACAATCACATAACCTGCCTTAGTTATATCATTAACACCTCCAGTTTATCCAGACCATCCCAGAATGGAGAAGCCAAATCCTACATTGACTTTTTCTAACAACTGAGTTACTGCAGAAAACATCACAGAATCTCAGGAAACTGAGCAGTAATGAGGCTTAGTCATAATGAATAAATAATTAACTGAAGTAAATAAGCAGAGACTAAGGCCTATGGGATTTATAATGCTGCAACTGTCAGCTCAGCAGAAGTTATAAAGAAATGCAGCAACTCTTCTGTGTCCTTACAGTTTCACTGACTTCCTGACTGCAATAATGCCAAATTTAGAGTTTGTTGAAGGAAGAACACAGCAAGGCTTGAGAAACTGGACAGCAGATGACTACACTGAATAGAAACAAAACCAGAGATCATCCTTCAAAAGGGTAAAGGGGAGAGTTTTGCAAATAAACAGCAGAATCACATGCCCCAGCAGAGTAAGAGCCAGTAAACCCCACCTGCCAGAATCCAACATGAGTAACAAGAGTAAACAAGAACTTTATGGGTCTCAAGCAAAGACTTTCAGATGGAAATCAAATCCTTTATTGGCAAATTGATGTTCTAGTAGAAATACTCACAGCATTCCCAACTACTCAAAATTATTAGTACTGCAGGAATTTTAACCTTGTGCTTTGTCTGCTGAAACTAAGCATCTCCTTTAGTGAACTTCAGAGTTCACTGGTTCAGTGATGCTAACTTGCATACATTTTAGCCATACCTATCAAGCAAAACCAACTGTGTTGAAAATATGATCACCAGGATAGTGGCTCCAACTCTCTTGCCTTTTTTTAACTTCAATATACAGACCATTATATAGCACAGTGGTCCTGACTAGGTTGAGGAGTATTGAGGAGTACTTTCAAGTATTTGTCCAGAAAACCGCATGGTAATTCCTGAATATCCACTGAAAGCGTTTGCTACAGAAATAACACAAATAAATTGTCAGAATAGTATCCACTTCTCATTTTCTCCCTACCACACGGTCCTAATTCCTCTTTCAATGTTAAAACAACCATTTAGAGGAATCAAGCCTTTCATTTGGGACAAGGACACCACAGGCATACCAATTGCTGGATGGGATTCACTAGCTGACTGTTACCATGCACAATTCCAATGAGTCTATCACTTCACTCATAGAAGCCATACATTGATGCAGGTTTTGGTTTGTTTGTTTTTTTTTCTGAGCAGCAGCTTTTTTTGTCATATGAACAAAGAATTAAATAAGACACATCACCTCTGACAAGGTCTCTCTGAACTTTAGTTCATTTTCACAGGAACGGATAGCAAATGCTATTTGTTTTGCTTGAAGGATATTATCAATGTTTTGAATAGCTACATCCAGGAGCTCATGTATTTTGTGTCTACTATATTACTGTATACTGCCTCTCACTACACCTTAAAGATTCTTATTGTGTAAGAACTCTGATCTGACACTAACTCCTACCACTAAATATATTAAAAAACATTCATAGACATCAGTTGGGGGGGG
>VXBL01007068.1:241395-345328 GCA_013400195.1 Aramus guarauna | reverse complement strand
GGTCGCCGCCGCCGTTTGTGTCGGTGTGAGAGGCAGCGAGGGGAGGAGGGGCCTCAACAGCTGAGAGGATGTAAACACAAGATCACGTGACCCTCCCTCCGCAGGCAGCCGAACCCCCTCCGCGCAACGGGGCTGGCTTGAAAGGGGAGGGGGGAAGGCGAGCTGCTCCGCTTCGAGCCGTGATTGGTCGCGCTCTGCCAACGCGAGAGCCAATGGGAGGCTGGCGTTCACGATCCTCGTCACTAGTCGCCTGGGGACGGGGGGGGGTGATCCTTGTCCTCGCGGTAGCGGCCGGCCAGAGGTTCTCCCCTCCCCCACCGGGCTGGGAACCCCGTCCTGGGACAGGGCCGCGCCTGCCCGCGGCCCCGCCGCCCGCTCGTCTCCTGTGAGCCGCTGAGGAGGGGAAACAGGAGCGGGTTCTTGCAGTGCAGGGCCAGGGCCGGCGGAGGGGGGGAGGAGCAGCAGCAGCACCGCAGGAGGGCGAGGGAGGACACGCAGCTTCTCAGGCCCGGTTGTTAAAAATGCGCAAGGTGCCCGGTGCCCCTCCGAAATTGCTCTGCTTTCACCTGGCCTCCTGATTTTATCGCTTTTTCGTCTTTCTCCGACGAGCAGAGGCAAGAGGGAGGCCGGCGTCTTCTCAGATCCCTCTCACAAGGGGAGTCAGTGACTCTACCCCCATGAGAGAAGGGGCTCTCTTGGTGTTGCCGATGGTCTGAGAGATGAGATAGTCTGAAAAAGCTCAGGGAGGGAGAGAGATCCCAGGGAAGGCTCAGGGGAAATTGGGAAAGGTGGAAGTACTGTGGAAGGGAATAGACGGGAGTAAGCGGAGATTGAGACAGCGTGGGGCCCCAGTGCAGGCTGGTGAAACCCGAGGTGATCAAAAGCTTTGGGTCATTGTGAGACCCGGTCACGAGTGCCGTCTCTAAGGCATCATCTCATGTTTGGTTTCAAAGAGGCCTAGAGGAATGACGTGAGGTTTGGGGAGTCTGTGGGGAAACTAGGCCGCTTCTGGTGTTTTGAAGAATTGGAAGTACATAGGTGTCAGGACTTGTAGCAGCTTGGCTAATCTGTTTTCCATTGCAGAAAGGAATGAGAAATACCAGAGATCAGTATCAGAAAATGGATGATATTCACACTTGTGGAACAGTAAGTTCATATTCACCAAATGATCAGGCAAAAGGTGTAGTGTTGATGTATTTCAGGCTACTGGGTATGAAAACCTGAAGATCTAGAGTGGATGTTACAATAAAAACAGCAATTTAGGTAACTTGCTGACATTGCAATGATAATTTAATCTGGAGTGGTTTAAGCATTGGGAGTTTTGTGAAATGCAGCTGAGAGGCATAAAGTTTTGAGCTTTAGCCAAAGTTTGAGTACTGGTCGAACAGGATTTCTGTGTAAAGGCCCTGACAAATGAAGTACACAAAAATGTAGCTGGTAAGAGGCTTAGAGTGGGTATTACTCTTTTGGGGGGCAGAATTCTTTAATACCTGCCGCACACAATGGTTGTAGATGGCAACAACTGAGGTGGAGATAATTGTAAACATAAGGGGGAGTTTCTGCTAGGTTATGACTGAGAAATAATTCTGTCTTTTGTTAGCTGGATTGAGGGATTTAAATAGTCTTGCAAATTGCTATACTGTTACTGCTGTAACTGATGCCCCCTTGCATGAGAGAAATGGAGGGGAGGAAAAACAAATAAATTCCATTTGTACATTGAAATATGCCTTGCTCTCAGATAGTAAACAAATAATTTTTGCTGGCTTTGAGTGTTGAATATTTTTTTCTATTAAGAATTTTCAGATAGATGGAATAGGTGTGTATAGTTCTCTACTTATTGTATGTATGAGGGTTTCCTGGTTTCATTCCCTCTGTTCCCATCGCATTTTAGATCTTCTCATGCCTGACCAACACAAACACGTTACCTGTCAGGCAAAGTGCACGTAATCAGTATTCACTCAGGACAGAAGTTATGGCCATATTTTGATCATGTAATTTATTTTCTGATAGCTTTTTTTCCTGTAAATTACTGTGTTATGCTTGAACTGATGCCATTGTTTTCCATTTACAGAGGAGATGGACATCCAATTAGGAAGGTCATTCTGCTGTCTTCTCTCAGAGCTGAAAAGAAGCTTCAGCATTCAAGTCCAGCAGAAAATTCTACTCAAGCATGTACAGTTCTCCAAATCTATTCTAACTCCTGTCATCCATTGTCAAACCGGAAGTAAGGTACATATTTTCTATTGCAGTATCTAACGTCCGCCTCTCAATGTGAAAGGTATTTATTGTCGCATTATCTTAAATTTGAGATGTGCATAATTTGGGCAACCTGTCTTTTAATTTGAGTGTAAGTTAATATTCTCAGAAAACATATCTTGGCTTAAGTATTACATGACAGACCCATCAAAAAAGCTGTATAAATTAGCTGAGTTCAAAACCCATGTAGAGCACTTCTTAATTGAAGCACAGTGAACAACCTTTCTCCCTCATAAAACAATGGGTTGTGTAGGCTAGTGTGCCCTCAAAACTTCATTATTCTTTAAAAGTCTGGGGTTTTTTTTTACAGTCTTTGCAGATCTAAGCATTATTCATTATTTCAATACTTTGTTCTGGTGCTCTGTTGTTTTTCCATGATCATACAAATAAAGAAAGTCTGAAGTAGCTGGAAGACTCCAGTTTGTCTTCATTCGGTGCTGCTGGTGAAGGCTATAATATTCAGATGCCTCATAGAAAAATATGTATTCAAGACTGCCATTTCGTGGCCGAATTTGAAGTTTGCTACTAAGGATAATTAATGTTAAGTATTGAAACTTAACTGCTACCATATTGAAAAGAAAATTAGATATGCACAGTGATTTATAATGAAAACTATTCCAGATAAAGATGATGTCATATATATTTAGTTAGGTGTATTTAACTTCTTCTTTTCCCCCTTAGATTTATTTTCTTATTTATGTAGAAAAAAAGTTGCTCTTTAGACTAAAACAGCATTTTGACATTCCACAAAATGGCAGTAGCTTAAAAGTAGAGTGGTGCAAACTGCATTCCTTGAATGTAAGCCTGTTAACATAGAACTAACAAGTAATACATAATTTACGCTGCTTACATTTTTGCATGTCTCAGTTTAGTTAATGAAAACCATTCACATAGCATTGCATTTAAGTTGTCTGGATTTGAATCAGTTTCAACTTTATATTCTGTGTCGTTGAATAACCATTTGTAAATATTTTCACATGTTACAGGTAAATATATACAAAATAAGTACTGAAAATTTATTTTTAGAGATGGCTGCCATTTTGGTGATCAAATAAAGTTTAAACTTGTAAAATTTTTGATGGTGCTTTAGCTGACAGTATTTAAAATGTTTTTGATGTTCTACAGTACAGTCTAATTTTAATAAAGTTACAACAGTATAATGTTTCATTGCATTTCTTAAGGTTTGGATTTCTTAAGTATTACCCATACCAAGTAAGAATTTCTTTACTCTTGTGTTTAGCTATGGAAAGCTAATGCAAGAAGTGTATAAGAAACCTACACCTTAGCTCTATTTCTAATTAGTTATTTCACATTGTGTCAAATTCATACAAAGGAGTGCACAATGACTTTTTAGAAAATATTCATAACTTACTATAATTTTGAAACAGTGATCATTTTCTGATTCTGCTCTTTTTTGTAGTTCAATGAAGCCAGATTTTTCTGGTAGTTTTTCATTCCATCTTTCCTTTTTTGACTTCGCTTTCATATTCAATGAGTGAAAAAGACATAGAAACAAATCCTAATGTAACTGTTCTAATTATGAATATTTACTGTTCTGTGGGTTACTTGCCATTTGTTTTCCCTGCTGACAAACATCTGAAGAAGTCTTCTGAATTTCAGCACTTAACTATTTCACCCACATTTGTTATAACTAGTATCAAGCTATACAGATGTTCAATCAGCTTGAGAAAAAATAATTAAGAAGTAATTGATGGTTACCCTGAGATCTAAACAATAAGAATTCCTTTTTGATGGAAGTTAATTCTGCCTGAGTTTTTCAACTGGTGCTTTTTGAAGGCCATAACATTAAATAAAACAATAAAACAGGTTGTAGTGTTGAGTCTGCATGTAGTCCAGAAAACCCATGTAAAAAAATACCCCAGTAGAGTAGTAAAATAGAGATGAACCAATGTAGAGTATGTTACAATGAAAATACTATGGAAATGTAAATAGATAACCTGATGGATAAAGCTAAGGTTAAATTTCTGTTTAAAGCACAGACCCCCCTCTATAAATTCAGATGAGGACAATACAAAGATCTGGGTAAGTATTACTTGATATTACATCATAGGCAGACAAAAAGCTAAGGCAAAAATTTAAAGTAATTTTTAAAATAACTCTGAGATAAATTCCTACTCCAGCAAATAATTCTAGCTGTTAGTGGTTCAACTGAATAAAATAATTGTGAAAGTTGTAATATTGCCAATTCTTGTGTATTTAATGGATTTTTTTTCCCACATATTTTTCCTTATTGAAAATATCCATCTCCTTCCATTACACCAATGAAGCAAGAACGAAAAGCTGTCCTCAAAAAGATGGTAGAACCAGAGTTTTCAGAGTTAATGGTAGTTGCTGTTTCTGTTTCTTTTATTATTTTCATCAGAGGGACAATACAAAGCCAATGTAGCACAGTCATTAGAAGCTAAAAATATTGGAGCTGAAAAACTTAAGCTGAAGAACTGGACAAAGAATTTCACCAGGAGCAGCCATAAGTAGGATGAGAAGAATCCATTGTTTTCTAAACTTATTCTTAGTCCAATGTTTAGGCTAATGTGGAGATCAGAAGCTGCTGCTTTCCCTCTGTTTCACAGAGTTTAAAAAAAAAGTGTCTTCATACGGAAACTACACTGAACACTCATATACTTTTAATTTGTTTAAAACTTAAAACTTCCGTTGAGTCTTTGTGTTACATCCTGTTTCTCATTCGTTTTACATGTAACTACTTTTTTCTCTAGTTTTCACAATCTTATTAGACTTCCTTCCCTCAATCTAATCTTATTCTGCTCTTTTGTTTCATCTTTAATTACCAAGCATTTTAAAGTTATAGTTGATTCACTATGTCTGTTTTGTATGCTTTCTCATATTGATATCTTCACGATATTCTTGCCTTCATATAGTATATTCATTGAGCTTGCTTTTTGCCTTTTAAATTTTTATTTTCTTTGCCTTCTTTCTTTCCCTTTATTTTTGGTGGTTTTTCTTTCTTGACAAGATTTGACTGGTTGGTTTTACAGGTGTAGAACACAAAAAGCATGTGCTACATAAGCAGCAGTTACAGTTTTGAGACACTGTTGTCTGCTCCCTACAGTAGATATCACTTCTGGCAATTGAGCACACACTTCACATTGTATCATATGTTGTTAGAGGTATAGCCTGTTTCAGGAAGTGGGTTTTGAAGTGGAGAAGTGCTGCAGTGGCTTTCTCCTCTCTTGCAGGTCTGGTCTTCCCATGTTAATGTCTTGTCTCAGAGAACAAAAAATACTCTACTATTGAGAAAGTGATAAGTAACACAAAGGGAAAAGTAATGATAGAACTTCTGGAAAGCAGTTTCTCTTACCTTTAATGTTTGGCCTACTTATCATAGTGTTCAAATGTTTTATTTCTGCATTCTTTGCTCCCAGATATGGAGCATACCTTCTGTGGTTCACATCTGTACCCCAGCAGCCATCATGCCATTTCTAAAGATTTCTAGTAAGTAGTGTTGAATTCCGAGGAAGGAAACTGGATCAGCCCCTGCGGAGCACCAAACCCAAGCTGAGTCCTTTCAGTTGCACATACAGCACTGATTCACTCATAGTTAAGCTGTACTGGATGAATCTGACTGCACAGTCAGATGTCACATTGTAACCCTCAGTTCTGATGAGTAGTAAAACATCAAGCTGGCTCAGTAGGCTGTTGATGTGGGCCTCTGAAACCAGCATGCAGCTATGCTGCTTTCAGGTGCGACCTGGCTCTGGAAGAAGTTTAGTCACGTTTGTGTGGTGTTGTTTTGACAGGTGAAACTTGAAAGATTTCACCAGTAAGGCTGGTGAGATCTGTATATGCAAGTTCTAGTGTCTCTGCGTCTTTGGCCTTGTTAATCTGCAATTTGGGTAAAAAAAATGCAGCATAGCTGTCTTAGATAAAAGTGGTTGTGTGCTGATCAAGCTTTAGATCAGAATAACTTCTCTCAAAAGCTTCAGAACTACTTGGTTGAAACAGGCATCTTTAGAAGGACTAAATTATCATTTACTCCAGGCCTATGTGCCAGGTTACTTCATACAGTATTCCTACTGGCCTTTAAGACTTATTCGCCACTTTAATTTTATTTTAGAACTGCACACTCAGTCCCTCTCCCACCCCCTTCAGAGAGGCAGTAGGTAGTGTAACCTTGCTAAGCCTTTTGTAATTTTTAGGAACAGAGATTTTCATTACTGCAGATTTTGAAATACACTCTTCTTGGAGATGAATTGCATTAAGCAATTGAACAGTGTTACACATGCTGTGCATCACAATTGTGCTCCTCTGAAGCACACAGAATCAGTTCCAAATGTGTTGGGTTTTGTCTCACATACATTTATTTGGGATTCCTGTAATCTGTCCGTGCATCCCAGCTCTCGTACCCCATTTAAGTGATCACAACTCTTACCTGCTTTATCAGAGGAAACGAGGTGCAATAGTATCAGAAACGTCTTCTTTTGTTGCCCTGAGTAAGCAGGAGTAGCAGTGATAATTACCAAAAGTGATATACCTGCCTACATCTTATTAGGAGGGTGCTTTCTTTCCCTTGTCATGAAATTCTGTGCTAGAGCAGTATGAGCATTCTCAGGCCTCCTGGAGAAGTCATGTTGGGAGCACTCCTGGCTGTGGGCAAAGGATGGCTCAGAGCCAGAAGTATTATTTTAGCTGTCAGAACCTAAGTTATGCTCAGTTCATATTTTAAAACATTGAAAGCATATGCTAGAAAAATATATATTTATTAACTTAAGGATGAAAATTACTGAAATGATCTAAAAAATGAAATAAAATGGAATCTGTGGCCATAGACATTGGTCTCAAGGATGTGTCTCGTATCAGCTGTCTGGCCACCTTCAGATTACTTTTCCAGTTTACTGCTTGTGCCTTGGTGGTTTTTTTTTCTGTTAAGAACAAGCCTGAGATCTTAGCAATGGGAGGATTCCAGTGGCCTGTACTCACTGCTAAGACTGATAAGTATATAACCAAATGTTGTTCATAAACATAACAAACTGATCACATCTAGAGAATGGTTGACATACTATAAAATAAAATCTAACCTAATCATGCAATCAAATGCTAAAAAAATCTTCTAGAATTTGGTACCAAGACAAGTCTTTTAGATTTCATGTACAGAAGTAACCTATCAATCTGTAATAGTATTTTACAAATAATAGGGTATATTAAGCCATTCTTCTTTTTCAAAATGTTATGGATACCTACTTTCATTAATTTTTTTTTCCATGACCCATGATGGGAAAAGAAATGCCTGCCTTCATTGTTTCTGCTTTCAACCGTTTGTAACTTGTCTCAGACATATATTAGGATACAAAATGAATATGTCAGCAGAAAGTGTCATATATTATCACCTCTGTCCTACTCATTGATTGTAAACTGCAAGCACGAGACATTCTCCATGGAAATATGTTGATTTGTCTCTGGCTGTAACTTACAGTGAGTCAACAACAGACTCTTTATATCATCCTTTGCTTAAATCAATAGGGTGTTTTTGCTAAATTTATAATGCTGTTTTTTTAGAAGCAACACAGTCCTTCGAACTGAGAAAAATTATATGCCACCATGATTAATAGTTTGAAGCCAAACAGTCTATGAGCTTCCCTTGAATGAGTCATGTTAAAAGGAAGTTACTGTATTTTGTATCTTAAAAAATAGAAATATTTTTATTCTGAAATTAAGAAATGTTGGGAATTTGCCTGTAATTTTGCCTGATTTTGTTAATCAAACATGGAACAATATGTAATTTAAGTTATATGAATTAATATTTAACTTGTAAAGCCTCTCTTCTGTATATAGTCTGATCATATGCTATCATGAGTCCTCATACTGATAGTCATCTGGCCTATATGCAATAATTTCAGAGGCTTTTAAGACCAACCATCTACTTCGAGTGACAATCTATTAGGTATCTATTTCTGACATGATGCTTTTATCTTTAAGTAGGAAAGATGAGAAGAGCTATCTGCCTGTTGTAAATATGTTAAAAATCAAAATATCTCTAGTTGCATTTCTAACACATTAATATTTTGGCAATGTGAGGTTAACTTTATATGATTTTTTTTTTCCTTAGAGAATTTAAATTTCTTAATCAATATGATTGAGTTGTTATAGACATTAATTTAGTCTTCTTTTGGACTGTATAAAACTATCCTTTACTGACAGGCTACCAAAAAGACAAGGAAACAGTCACTTCTTGTATAGACATCATTAAAATTATGTGCTATTTTTTTTTCAGTTCATAAAATATAATATTCTACATTTTAAGTATTTTTTTCTGAGAAATGGAGAAAGAATACATTAGATCCAACAGGCTTATCAAAAGATTTGTGCTTAATATTCAGCATGAAGATTGCTTTTTAAAGGTCTTCTAACAGAACATTATCTTTTCTTTTAGCCTCCTCCAAACTCTTGATGCTTTCCAAAAAAAAAAAACCAGTTGATATTTTTCTCCAAATTTGGCAGAGGTTTTACACCTTTTTTTTTTTTTTTTTTTTTTGCTTGCTTGCTTGTTTTTGCTTTTTGGATGATGCAGTTGACTATTGTTAAGTCTTTGGAATATGTGCAGGTGGCTGGGGCAGTGAAAATGAAACTGCATAACTGTATCTGAGGAACACATTATTTAGTAAGTTATATGAAACTAGATTGTTAGCAGAGATGTAAAGGGTCTCTGGAACAGATCTGTTCTCAATCAATTAATTAAAGTGCTTTCCTAGAATCCCCAACCTGTAGTTGTACACCATACCTTTAGGTATATAGTAGAAGAAATTAAATGTCCTGAATATTCTCCCCTGGTTTATTCCTCTGGCTCTTGGAGCAGTGGTGAGAAAGGTAAAAATTATGAGATATAATTAGGTAAGATATTGCCATTGAAATTAATTATTATGGATATGGAGAACAATATGCATATGAGTGAATTATATGGCAGTAGCAAACATTGGGTTAGTTTTACAACTTGATGGCATATAAAGGTACTTAGGAGAAAATTAAGTGAAGAGTGAAGGAAAGAAGATGGGTAAAAAGACAAGGCAGGAAACAGGATGAGAGAGAGAGAAGAAAAGAGTATGACATGAAACTGAGATCTGAGAAGTTACAGAAGGTTGCAGAAAATAGCTAATGAGAATAGTGCAAAACAAAGCTCAAGATTTTAAGCTATTTTTCTTTTCTTTTTGACTACACAAATCTCTCTTGACCATTTCTGCAGCTGTTTCTGCTAGCACTAATTGCAAGATATTTTCTATCTTCAGCTGTTCTCATGCAAAGCCATATAGATTGAAGCACAGCTAAACCCTAGTGTCTGCATCATGGTGGAAGCGTCACTAGCATGTTTTGGAGAGGTTCTGAAGAGGAAGTGCAGCTAAAGAAGGAAAAGAAAGAAAAAAGATAGTGAAGGCAAACCTTGTGAGAGTGGTAGGCTTGGGCTCCTCCACCTATTGGCATGATATGCTGAGCACTTCCAGGTGCCTCACTTCTAAGAGAGATTCACTTTTGGCAGGTATGGTGGCCACTGAGCACCAGGCAGCAGCAAGAGCAGGACTCGAAAATTAAAGGCGAACCAGGAGCTGAGAGCAACCACAGCGCAGGATGAGCAGTGCCCTTGTTGCCAGGGCACAGTCCAGTAGCACCTGAGCTGGGTAAGCAAAGCAGGGTGGTAACAGCAACGGATCCAAGGAACAGGCCAGGGATCATAAAGCAAAAGCAAGGCAACAAGCCAGATCTAAGGTGAATCCAGGAAATCCAAACAACAGTGTGGGGATGAGGATGGCAGGTATGCTGCAGCATAGAGCAACCTGAGGCAAATGGATCTTCTGGGTCACGGGCAGGGGTTGTGAGTGGCAGCCCCGGATGGGACTCATCAGGGCTGTTACAGCCTATTGGTGTACTCAGCCCTGACACTGAGCTTTTCAACTCATCAAGCACAAATGGAGCTATTCTGTGACATAATTTAGCAAGCCAAATTTTGCAATGAATACATGAGTGCAGGGTGTAATAACCAGGTTAAGATTGTACTGATTAGTCACGTTTAAGGTATGCCAAGTTAAAAAGCTTCTGATCGTTTCAGATGACCTTAGGTAGGCGTTAGGTCTCTTGCAGAAATTATATGGCTAATTGTTGTGATAAGAAATAGGTTTGTGATCTTTCTCATTTGTTTTATTTGGCCTAATGCATATATTTTAATGTGCAAGACAAGGACAACTAAGCAGAGTAAATGACGAAGGCCAATGTTTTGCCCTTGCTGTGTGTTAGTAATAGTGGAAGGTCTTGCTAAAGCCACTTCATTCTTGTGTGCAACTACAGGACTGAGCATTTGTACTCCAGAAGGTCTGAATAAGTGCCTAAATATCCACCCTTTAAATCATATGAAAGATTGATTCATCCTGATTCCTGGCAATTCTCAATTTTCTGTTAACCCAAAGAAACTAAAAACCCTAAATAATCAAATATTTGACAATAAAACAACTATAAATCTTCATAGGGTTTGAATGCCTTTAACTGTTTTACTCAATCTCTTTAATTTTTCATACATTTACATAAAAAGGAAAAAATCCAATTAAGAAAACCCAGGTATGAGAGAGGAAGATTTATTTGATTGAGTTTTTTATAGTGTGAAAATTGTTCTGCTGAAGTCTCCAACTTCTCAAGTAAAATATTGGGACCACATGCAAGTGTGAGGGTGTACCTACATGACATTTATTCTTGTGTGTGTGTTGAGCCTTTCAGTGGCACAAAAGTCTTCAGTGGACTCTTGAGATAGAAAAGTATAAATGTATTCTGTCAACATTATGCTATATATTACAGCAATGGCAGAATCTGATCTTGGAACAACTAAAATCTCAGTATATTAAAGAAAAAGAAGACAATTATTTAATTTATATGGTAAGTTTGCCTTTATGTGACTTATTACCCTGCTACTGAAGCAGGCAAAAATGTAAGGATAACACAAACCTGGTTTTCCTCCCCCAAGGAATTAACTATATTTCACTGAATTGCTGTGCTTTTTTTTTTGCATTTTCTGGGATATAATCAATCAGAATCTGCACTCGTGAAAATGTTTTACAGTGTATAGGCAACAATATGTTAATATTAGAGAATGCCCACTAATTATTTCTGTTAGCTTTCCTGGTTTTAGAAGCTGTATCTAGCTAATTTTTAGGTGTGTCAGTGCTTCACATAACCATTTTCTATTGAAAAAATAGAACTCAAAGCATATTCTAGATTACAGATAAATCTATCTGTGGCAGGTAAACATGCATATTTAGATTAGGGGAGCATCAACTTAGATCAATGAACAAAGTTTACACTTAAACCTCACTTTGGCTTCTAAGCAGTCAGTAATTGTAGAGCCCTGCTGATTTAACACTCTTGTTCTTGAGAAAGAATGTTTATGCTGCCAAATGGGAAATGAAGCTCAAGAAGTTTCCTTTCCATAAGAAAGGAACTGATATTTTTTCTCAATGTGTTTTAATTCACCTGAATAAAGCCATTTGTATTTTTGACATATAATAGCAAACTGAACCTATAATGAACACAAAGTTAGTGATTAAGACCTATGAATAGAATAACATCCAAATGGTTTCAAGTCTCTAGGGCAGTAGAAACTACTAGAAACTACCAGGCATATAAATAAGCATGTAGCTAAAATTTATGACATGAAATTATTTGGGATGCAACTGGGTTCATGGGCTTTCTTCATATATGTCTGTATTAAGGGTAAAATTACATAGATATACAACCCAAAAAGACCCCATGCAACTAAGGCTATTTACTCACACTCCACTTTGTTCTTACACAGCTCTTAACATTAAAAAAAATATATGAATGCTACTGCATAGATCTTCATATATTTTATGATAATCTTCTACCTTCCAAAAGTTGCCAGAATCTTTGGAGGAATATTTAGGAATATAAAAGAAAAAGGATTTTCAGTAATTTCCTGAGCCTCAGCTGTGAAGAGGAGATGGTAGAAGCATCTTATTTTCTGGAATAATTCACTAGAAACAGATTTTAGAAAGCCATAATGAAAGATACGTCATAGACATTTAAGAGCTCTTCTGAGTAATTTTACAAATGGCACACTTTCTTGGATTCTAGTTTAGAATTTTTTCTTTTCTGTTATGACACAGAAGCAGCTTTAGACATTGTCCAATCCAACTTTATCCCAGATCCTTAAAAATTTCTGTGAAATTTCTTGCTTAGAACTTTTGAGCCCATTAGACTTTGACTGCCAGCGTAGTTTCAGTTCCTTGTGTAATGTGGGTATGCTACTGTTGCAAGTTCATCTGGCGAAGTGACCCTGAGGCTTTTTTCGTGGGCTTTCATTTGGTACTATTTTTACTATCACTGACATTAATAAAGTCAATGTATTACCTTTCTTTGTTCTGACTTTCTACCCCGCAGCCAGGAAGGATCATTTCAGAAGATAACAGTAGCTCTTATTCTAGTGATTAAATGTAAGAGAAGTTTACAGAACCTTCATTTAATTCATTCACTGACTCCCTTCAAACATTAGAATTAATTTCTTTTGTCACAGACTAATCAGTTTTCTGCCACAGAAACAAACTAAGTATAGGGCTGTAGTGTCTGTGTGGCTTTTTTAAACTAATTTAGCTGTTGCAGAAGAGCAACACTATTCATAGCAATCAGAACTTGGGAATCAGAACACAATCAGACTGAGAGTCCAGACTGCAATAAGTACTTGATTTGTGACTCAGAGCTGCAGGGGACTGTAATGTCTGAGGACTTTTATCGTTAGAGGATGAAATATGCTCTTCATTGCACAGAAAGGAAAAGACACGGAAAGACCAAAAGGTAAAAACCCAGCGTTAGAATAATACCAATTGCCTTCTTAGTGAGGCATGATGTAAACATTCCAGCACGCTAGGATGTAAATCTGACCTGTTATAACCAGTTTCCAAAATTTCAAACCAACCTACTCAATACCTACATTTTATCTGAAGCCATAAAAACTTAATAAATATAAATATATAAATTTTTAAAAATAAATTGACTCTGATAAACTTCTTTCTTGATGAATATTATTTATGCACTCTCTAAATAGTCTTAGTGTTATTCTTGCACACTTTTTTTTTTCTTTTTTTCCCAAGGGTCATGGGATCAGTAACACCCAAAGGTGGTGTTCCTGCAAAGGACAGTAATATCCAAAATGATCATTTCCTCTGCCTAATAATAGAGTGTGAATTCTTTGGAGACAGAGAATGTCATGATACAGTTTTATTACTGCATCTCACCTGTGTAGCTCAGCTATCACAACGTTCCCTTTTAATAGATCAAATAGCTTCTGACCTTCCAATACTGATGTAGTAATATTTCTGCTGACAACTCTCCTGATTTTTCAAGAGTTGTTTTCAGGAACACAGTCATTGATTAGCACAAAGGACGGAGGGAGGTATGTTGCACTATTCTTAGTTGTTACTAATTTTCAATGGGACCTTGGTTGTGTCTCAAAGTAAGATTCATATTTAACAAAAAAAATCTCTGAAACACCTTATTTATGTCAGCACTGTATTGAGGAAAGTTTATTAAAAAGCTGCAGAAAGACTTGTGTTTAGTCAGCATCATACTATTGTTCTCTTCCCCTCTGGGACGTTAACACCAGAGAGCTTGATTTCTTTAGCTTATTTTTAGATTATTTTTCTTCACAGTGTAATTAGTAGAGCAGCATTGTAATGCTATCAAAACCCAAAAGCTCCCAGACCTGAAACACTGCAAAATGGCTGGGAAGAACCTAAACTAAACAAGTGATAGGAATTTGATAAGGATTCTTCCTCCTTCAAACAGAAGGTAGGCTCTGTTTCTCTAAAAGGACTTGGATCTGCCAATCAATTTGTGTAAGCAAACACCTTTACCCATAGAGAAAATAAAGGACTATGGCATTCATTACTTCTGCCCACTCTTGTTATATTTAATACCAAAGACTTTAATGGAAGTTGAAGGAGAATTTTTAACACTATTAAATAACAGTGAAGTCATGATATTTTTCATTCCCATAGCTTTTCAATACAAAGATAATTATTTTCCCAGATCTCTGTAGAATAGGCGTGTATCATTATCCTTATTTTATAGAGTGGAATGAAGCAGAGCAAGATTAAACAAATTTCTCAGAATTAGAAAAAAAATAAGGAAAACCAAGAATAGTACTCTAATTTCTTGTCATCTTGTTCTGTTCTGTTTTCACAAGATCAGCCTTTATTAAGTTGTCATCTGAAGTGCCTTTTAACAGGTTATACCCATGAAGAATTTAAATGAAAGGCTTCTAAAGTTAATTTAGCAGATGAACTATCAAGACAGGGGGTATAAAAAGCATTGCACTGAAGATGAGTTTTGTCAGGTATACACAGTTTAAAGTCCCTTGTCATGCTGTTTGGCTGGGTGCAAATTGCTTGTGGACTTTCTGCTGCTGCTGTAGGGAGCCCAAAATACTGGAGGTGTCCTCTGGTAGCTTTTGTACCACGAGCCTTACATTTTTAACAAGGCGAAGGCGAGTGATCTGTAATTGATGACAGGCAGGGACAGGGCTCTTTGCTTTTCTTTGGATCCTCTTTTACTTGCTTGTGTCTGATTATGGGGAGTTGAGCAAACCAGGGATACCTGCCATTTGTTTTCATTCTTTGATAGATCTTACCAGATTTTGGAAAATTCAAGTTGAAATCGCTAGAAGCAAAACAGTCTCCTGGCAAAGTTATATGATAGATATCCAGCTTTATAAGAAAAATCAGAATCAACACTTGAAGTCAGTGAGGGTTTTTGTGCAAAAAAATACTTTAATAACAAACAAAAAAAAAGGGAGTATACCAAATGAGGTTCCTGAAGTGAGTAAAAAATTACAATCCTGACATTTCTATTTAGATTTGTCTTTAGGGGGATGACATTTGGATGAGTTCAAAAGCTGTTTTCATGAGTTTTTGCGATTTTTTTTCTACAGCAAAATTTAGCTACTTTCACCAGGCATCACTGCCAGTTGCCAGGAAAGTGTCAGAATTCTTCTCAGTAAATCTGTTTCTACAAATTTGTCCCAGGTAGAAAAAACATTTTTGAAAAGAAAATGAGTCTTCTGACTAAAGGGAAAAAAAAAGATCTAGTGATTTGGAACGAAAACACTGGAAAACCTACTCATTGAAGGCTATTTAATTTTATCTTTGTAAATTTTTAAGAATATTATTTGTATCCCTGTGGTAAATTCTACTGTTTAGTGATCTAATAATTTGTAAGAAAAAATACTTTATAACCTCCAAAATAATTCTGTGGTAGGTGAGGATGAAAAGGTTGCTACACTCTACAAAAGAGCATTTTTTTTTCTATAATTAAATGTTTCTCTCTAATATTTTCATGGTTTGTTTTGCATCTTATAGGTTAGCAAGCTCTGCAGTCCATGCTTAAATAAGTCAGTATAGCTGCATCTCAAACCATGAAGAAAAACCACACATAATCAGTTATTCCATCACATCCTGAATGCCGCTAAGGAGGTGCACTGCTGATGGGTGGACCCCAGCCTACTGCGCTG
Source organism: Aramus guarauna (assembly GCA_013400195.1). Lineage (NCBI taxonomy): Eukaryota > Metazoa > Chordata > Aves > Gruiformes > Aramidae > Aramus > Aramus guarauna. Next base: position 329,541 of record VXBL01007068.1, on the reverse strand, counting down.
TGATAGACCAGAGCTGCTGGCATGCAGAGCCTCATACACTTGCTCCCCGAAGCGGCAACGCTAAGGAGTCTACTGCAAAAATACTAGAATAATTCTGGTAGGGCTTGAAAGTAAAATCTTACTGCACTTCTAACAGTGGGTTGTTTTTTTGGGTGTGGGTTTTGTTTGTTGCTTTGTTTTGGTTTTTTTTCCTGAGGGGCTCTATCCTGGTTCTTAGAATTTTAGGACTGTAAACAAGGAGTGCTTTGCTGACAGTGACTGCACATATATTACAGTTTAGTTATCAGAATGTATGCCTTCCTGGCCAGAGGTCTTAACCCTCTGTTGTGAATGCCTGGTGAGTACTGTGAGTGCCCAGTACTTCCTCAGTAAACATGAAGCCCAGGCTTGAAATGTCTCCAAGACCCAGTCTGAGGTTCAAAGCAAATACTACATTCTAAATACATAAAGGAATTGTGATGCTTTGTTTGCATCTCTTTCTTTGTTGAATAAAACACTCTTGGGTGGATTTTCATTTCGGGAAAGTTTTTTGAAGAGATACATGAGAAAGCTTGGTACAGAGGAAGAAAAAAATTACAAGTTTAGACATTGCTTGGAAAGTATATGTTCTGTAAGAAGACAAATTGATCACAAAAATATGGCACTTTTGTTGGGATTTTTTATGTCTAACTCTAACGTAACAGACCTGAGTCCAGATTCTGTTGCAAAACCTCCGTTGCTGGACTGACTTCTGTCAGAACCTAGGTGCTTTTATCCTGCAAACTTATGGAATGATCTTTCCATTTGGAATGAGCACAGAATGCCTAACTCAGAACTTGCAGTCCTGGGGATAATCAGACTTCTAAATCCACCGCTCCAGGGACTTAGTGAAGGTCATTCAGGATCTGTATCTATAAGGCAGACTAGAACGTGTCATAGATAGGAAGGAGAAATATGTAGACATATCTGTTCATTTAGAAAAGGATTGTGTCTGCAAGCATAATTCCATTAGTTTTCCTTCTCAGAATTTTTCTCAGCCAAGGAATGTCAAAAGGCAAAACCCTAAGGGAACCATTCTGGTGTGATTTCTTTTATATTTAAAGATAGTGTTCAGGAGAGGCAATACACTTGTTAAAAGGGTAGGTGTTTTAGTCTGAAGTGAAAAATGGAAGGCATTCTGTAAGAGACTTGAAAACAAATTCATCACTTCACACATTAGGCTATCTAGAGATGAGATTTTGGCACAGTGTTTGAGGATAAATGGCATGTCTTTCTGATCAAAGAAGTTTTTGGAGATTAGATGAATATTAAATATGTAAATATACTCGCCTCTAACAGGTATGTAATTGGCAAGAATGATCAAAGTATCCTTTCAAATCTCTAGACAGATACTAAGTATGCATTTTCCAGTGTTAAGAATCGTACTTTTTTTTTTCCTTTTTACGAGAGCTGCCTCATCTGCTCTTCTTGGTGGAAAAAAAATCACACTGATAAAGGAGATTTCTTTTGAAAGGCTGAAAGAGTAACATTTGTTGTGATACATTGATCCTTTGGAAGCAGCTGATAGTGGCAAAGCCCACTCCATCACTCGAGAGTCTGACATCCGTGGCAACAGGCTCGCCAAACTGCATGAATCTGGCTTTTGCATTGCTTACGTCCCTGTGCTAGCAGCTGTTACCATACTATTGGCCTTCTGTAGTCCTCATGTAACCTCTTGAAACTTATACGGGCTCCATGCTCTGAGACTACCTGTCAACAATTTTAAAAAAGAATCATCATTATCTCTCTTTTTCTTTTCTTTTTCCACCTGGGAGAGAAATAGCTTGATTAGTTTGGGTGATGATAGGAAGCTGGAAGAAATCCAATCATGATTTTTCAGTCTGAAGGATTTATTTCCTTTCATTGCATTCATTTCCATTCAGCTGAATGTAATGAGGTTATGCAGGTCTGATTTAAAAGGCCACAATTTTGAAATCACGGGTTTTGCTTAGGTACGTTATTGCTTTAAATTGGTGATTTTGATGAAGTTGCATAAACTGGAGTATAATGCAGTTTCTTCCCCCAGAGATATGGTGGCTCAGCAGTGAAGACATGCAGTGATTTTTTTTCCCCCTCTCCCCACTAAAGCACACAAGAACAGATCTGCTGAGTAGGAAGTGCTATTTTTACATAATCACTTTTCAAAACAGAGCCTCACTGTAGACATTTTGAAGAGACCAAACTAAGCATCCTAGCAGTCACTTCTCCTCCAGCTGCAAAACCGTATGAGAAGCTGTAGTGTAGGTCATGTAATAATTTAATAGCCTCCTCTTTATTGATGCTGCTGTCAACTAGCTGAAGTATTTCCCAGTAAGTGTTCTTCACATTTCTGGGGTTAACCATCCAGAAATTCCATGCTTACATACAAACAGCTTATGATTGCAGCAAAGAGATTTTTGAATTGTTGGTATCTAAAAAATAATGTAAGTGTGATTATTTTGTTTTGAAAATTCTTTTTAACTTACTGGGATGCATTACTATAACATCTGAGCATCTAATTTATTCTCACAAACAGCCCTTTGAGATAGAGAAATGTTATTATTCTTATCCTCATTATTCAGATGAGAAATGTTTTTCTTAAAGCCTTCCAGGACCTGCATAAAGGAGAAGGGAGCTAAAACCATCTTTTATATCTCAAGCCAGCACCTTAAGAATTGTTCAAATGCTAATGAAGTAGCAAACATGATTAAAGTGCTTGTTTACAAGTGATGCAGACATCTCTCCCTTGATCATACTGGTGACTTCTATCCTCTCAGCTCTTTTTTAAACTCGCTCCAGCTGCTGCCATTGACCTGCAGTTCCTAATCTTGGCATCAGTAGTAGTGGCAGCATATTTTTCCCCATGTGGGTTAGGCTAAATTTCTCTTTTGTCCAGGCTTTGCTATAATCTGGGATGACTCTTAGCAACTCCCTTCTATCTTTTGTCTGTCCAAAAGAAAAAAGGGTGTTAAAAGGAAGAAAAAAAGCACACACACACACCTGCCATTCATAAATCAGAGATCTGATAAAGATGTTGTAACAATAACTATTCAAAACATTTGTTGAAAGCCAGACTTTGGGCTAGACAGCATAACTTTCCAGTAAGTTTATTACTGGTTAAGGTGTGGATGAAAATTTACCAAATACATACTTAGTCTTTCTTTATACTTTCTGCAGAAGTTTTTCGTTAAGAAGCACTGGCTCACATAAGGCACATTAACCTCTTTGCATGCCAACTGGGTTACACAGTGTTTGTGATATGCAGTTGACATTTGAAAAAGAAAAAAAAGTGTCAAAAAAAGCAGTAGGAAATGTAAGGTATTTTTAAGGCTTCTTGCCACCTCTTTCTTCCAACATGAAGCACAAGCTTTTTTTTAATTTATCCTGAGAGCAGTCTCCTTAACTTTGATAGCTCAAATTTCAGAGCACCTGCGTAAGCTTTTGCAGCAGCTTAGCATGGGACTGCAGGGCCCATGGCCAGAAATGGGCTTCAGGCTGGGTTCCAGCTCACAGGCTTTATGGATAGAAGTTGCTAAACATCAGTCTGCTTAAACTTGAAGCACTTTTTCGTTTGCATTAGAGAGTTTTACATCTCAAATACTGGCCATATTAACCTTAGAGTTTGAATTAATATTGCCCCATAGTTCCTCATGAATATATATTCTACTTGTCAGGACAGCTGCTTTCAATACCAATTAGCCTTTGCTTCGTAGCAAAGTCCTTCCTGTTTGTAGATGATCCTAGATGATGCTGAAAGTTAAGATCGTTTTAGGCTTAGCTGGACAAGGACTTTTCTCATCTACGACCAACAAAGTGTTTTGCTGAATTCTGGAACAAGTAGAAGAAAAACATACACAAAGTGTCAGTGTGTTATTTGTACACCCTGAGCATTTATCCTTTTATTGGAAAGACATTTTTACTCTGGTCCACTGAAGCAGAAGGAAATGGTATATTAATTTTGGGACTGGTCTTAAATGCAAATATTGCACTTCCAAATGATATATGCATTATTATAAGCTATTAATTTGCTATGCCAGTATTCAAGTAAGGAAGCAAAACCGCACTGGATGAACAGGAAAGTGAGTGCATCCTACCCAGTAATGTTATTCTGTAAATCACCTTGAAAATTACCCAAAGGACTTGCGATATCCAAGCAATAGATTTAAGTCACTGCACATCTGTGCCTCATAAACAAGCAAATAATTATTATGTTATGGTTATATTCTAAGATCTAAAGTTACATATTCATCTGCAAACTTAAAGAGCTGGAATGCTTTGTATAATAAAAAGAATATTGGCTGCTATGTTCTTTACATCCTTGTCTAAAAAAAAAGTGTTCCACTGAAGAAATTACTTTTTATTCTTACTTTTTGATGACTGAACTACATTCTAGATTTTTTCTTTTCTTATGTAACAAAATTTCATCAACTTCAATGATAATTCAGTATTTTTCTAGAAAGAAATGTATTATTTCATGTAGTTCATTCATTAAGCTTTGTTTTTAATGCATTTCAGAAATACAGATGTTTTCAAATTTTGCCTGCTAAGTTGAATTAAAAAAGATTCTTTACCTTCTTTTTTTTTTAATAAAAAGAACATTTTATAAAATTGCTAGTATGTTATAATGAAGTGTTTTTAGATTATATAGTAACACATGATTATGCATTGATGTCATGTGAACTCTCCTGTTGTATTGCTTTCCCTGAAGACCCTACTTCAACCTGAAGAAATACAACAATATTACCAAGTAGCAAGATATTACTTGGTAGAAAAATGTTTGTGAGATAACTTCTTTCTGAATCTCAAGATAGGCAATTTGTTTTTCATAGTAAAGTTGTTTTCATGTGTGGAATCCAGGGATCATTACAAGTGCTGCTAAATCCCTCAGACTTTGAAAAAAAAAAAGCAAACATTAAGCCAGTTGCAATGAAAAGCTGTACAGAACAATGACAAATGGTGTTTGCTTTCTGTTTTCCACACTCATTGTCTTTCAGTCCTAGTGACTACGTTCATTTTGCTTGATTTATAGAAAATTACAATTTATAGCTATAAATTTAGAGGCTGTCTACATGTTAAGCTCTTTGAGATAAAAAAAAAGTTCAGGATCTTATACAAGATTGCTAAACTTGTAAAATGAAAGCAAGAAAGGCTTTTTTTCCTAATGTAATTTCAAAAACAAATGTACTCCCAGCTGTGCCATATTTCTATAACTAATGATATCCAAAAGGCTGGCTCCTCAGCTGATGGAATTCTGTATTACTTTTGCTAGTAAAGCAAGATCCACATAAACACCTGGCTCACTAAGTAGAAAAAGGCTGCAGTGTGTTAGCTAAGCAGCAGGAGAAATGAAAACAAAAACTATGCAATGAACAGGTTAAAAATAAACATACTCTTACCAGTTTTTCCTCAGATTCATCTGTTTAGAAGGAGAAATGTTTTCAGTTCTAATAGTTTAGTTTCTCCCTTTGTTTACAAGTGAGATTAATTTACTGGGTTTTCCCAGTAAAGGAGCTACTGGAATGAATGAGTACTTGAGAAATATCAGAGGGACCCTGTCTTGGGATATTCTAGTTTGTATTAAGCTTTGATAAGTTATATAAAATGTCCAAGAAGAATTTCCCCTTCCTTTCAAAGTGTTTACCAATCTGTATTTTATTGAGGCATGTAATGCCCTCTGCTGGTGCGCATGTTTTATGTCAAGTTAAAGGGATGGAAAAAGTGGAAATTAACAGTTGGGAGTGCATCCTTTCTTCCCCTCTGATTTACAGCTCAGTGACAGAGCTATTCTAGCTATGTACAGTTTTGATAACTCTTTTGGCAAGCGGTTGAGGTTAGTAGTGAGGTTTTATTCAGAGCTGCTTCAAAGAGGGACAAAGCTCTTGCACCTCTGCCAAAGGTGAGCTGTACTGCCCTTGGAACAGGTACAACTCTTGCCGGTGCTGAACCAGAATTAAAGTCAGATTATAGTCTGAATTGCACTATCGTAGGACTAGAAAAAAATCAGAAATTCAGAATTTAGGCCTGTGTATCTTTATTGCACAAAGAGGACTAGATAATAAAGAAAGGATTTATGCTGGTAATATGCATCAGGGGCCTACCTCTAGCATTTTTTCAAAGCTCATCTCAACCTGGACCCTAGAAGCTGAACAGTTCTGTTATTGCCAGAGATCAAAATTATTTTTATTATTATTTTTTATACCTTATTAATGCTTTGTATACCTAGTACATTTTCTTAAAAAGAACTTCTGTGAATCTATATTCATCTTCTTTTTAGCATAGTTATTGGAACCAGGCAGTGGAAATACTTTATTTCAACAGATATACATATGTGAAGAGGAGTTACCTAGCTTGTGTTTTATGATGGTTTTCATTTTTGTAGGAGAGGGGATGAAAAGATGACTGAAAAGATGATGAATGGAGAATAGCCATCAGCAGCTCTCCTCCCCTCTTCCAGTCCGATTTACCTGATACTGTCTTTCTTTGAAAAAAGTAAGTAGAGGTGGTCATGGAAAAGTAAAGAAAAATATATGAAGTGGTAACTGGAAATGGACTTCAAGCTGTAAGTAAAGATACTGTCCCTGGCCGTTTTATTCATGTGATGTTCCAAAAGACAAGAGTTTGTGAGCTCTAGCCACATGAAAAGGACAACAGAGATATACCTGATAGATACATTGATAAATCTTCTTGACCTAAGTTTTTAACCATATAATTTATATATGGCTTTATAAATCTAGCAGCTTTCTCACAAGTCACTTTCTTGTGTCAAAGGCCATCAGTCTTAAAACTTGCTATCCTTTACACCCAAGACAAGACACAAAGTATTACGAAGACATAGAAAGAAAAGGGAAAATAAAAGCCCACAACATTTATTACTTAACAGAATTCCAGCAGAACTGATACATACAGCTTTCTGAAAATTCAGATGTCGTCGTTTGTTCCACTCCAGCTGTATTTAAGTACTACTGCTGCTGCAAGGTGTTGAGATTATCCAACATAAACTGATCTAGACATTAAAGAAATTTTTGCCTTTGGTTAGGTTGTTAGTGACAGTGTTGTGGGTTGCAAAGGGCTGATTGTGAAATCAGGCGAACAACAGTAATGCCGAAAGTTCATTTTAACATGACAGAGCTGACTGGTGGCTCATTATAAATACCAGCTCCATATAAAGACAGGCAGAAGGGAATTGACTTCAGTATCCCCAGCTGTTTTTTATTCCTGGAGGTGACACACACACGTACACACACACAAAGTGAAAATAAAAAAAGAACAAAGGAATAAAAGTAATTCTTGCTTATAAAGGGTCAAACTTGTTTCACTCACACACAATTTTTATTGAAAATTATTAAAAACCCCCCAACATTCCAGTTACTTCAACTTTTACATCCCTTTGACTGAAAATCATTCTATACATTCAGAAAACAATCTTATTTTAGATCACAGCTGTCTTGTTTCAGTGAGTACCCTGCTCATGTCTTTAAGATCTCTCAAAGAAATTCCTGTGAAAGCCCTGTTTTGGCAGTTAACCTGAAATGTGCTAATTGGCTGAGAAAGCTATGGTCCATTTTTAAATGTCTGACTGTACTTCAATTTTAAAAGTCTTAAGGCAGCTCTCTGCCAGAATACTTAGTGTAGATAACTTTCCCCACATGACACATCTTCAGGTATGACAAGTAATTTGGTATTTTGGGGGGCACAAGTTCATTCTGACTGCTCTGAACTGAGAAAAACTGTATAGCCATGTAAGATGAAGACAAGACTGATACAGTAAACCATTATACCATTTCAGAGCCAATGCAAGTAAGTTCTCACTACCTTCAAGCTGCCACATTCTCTGCACATGGCAACTGAATAGTTATTTCTGTTATTCGAGGCTAGCGCAGTAACACTGGACTATGCTTTCTTCCTGCAGGAAGCATTTGGTGTTTTAGTAACTGTATGCATAAACACCAAGTAAAAAATGTAAGGAATGAACCATCTAACATGTTCTCAAGCCATTAACTCTGGCTACTTGTGGGGATGAAGACAGGAGGACCTAGGACTTCCTGCTGGAAACAGCAGCAGAAGTTGTCAAGAGACATGTTTGAAGGCATTCAATATTTCCTACCACAGGCATGAGGACCCAGAAATTGAAGGCACATCTTCCAGAGTTATGTGGATGTCATTTGGCATGGCAATCTGAGCAGGATCTGAAAAATGGGGAGACTACTGGGATACCAGAACACTGACAGATTGACTCTACGGTAAATCCCTTAGTCAAAGCCAATCCTAATAAACTCTGAAGAGACCAGCTTAGGAGAGCCTAGGGGAAACGGAAACTCATGCCACACATTGCAGTTCAAATGAGTAATTGCCATATAGATGCTATTTTGTGGCTTACCAACTTCCGGGGTTTGGAATAGATCATTTATTTTCTGAAAAAAAAAAATGCTTGCATTTATAGGACATTCTGTCCCTGGATAATTTTATTGACAACATATACACGGCTAAACCTGCGGTTCCTCAGGCAGTATTGTATTGATTACCTTTCACGTTTTATTGTATACTCCTTGAAGATCAAATCACCTAGAGTACATTAAAGAGTAAACTGACTTTCAATTGCAAGCCTTTTTATTTGTTAGGTACTTTGGATTAGTGGCATGTCAGTTTGTGGAGTGTGCTTACAGCTTCCTCTATTACTGTACTTCCATAATATCTAAAAAAATGGGGGAGCTGTGGTCTTGAAAAAAAAAATTGGTTTAGAGATAGCTGTTAACTCTACAGAGAACTTCATTGAAATGGTGTGAGGTTAGACACTAGTGAAACAATAAATGCTTGTTTAAAACAAAACAGCATGTAAATCAAGTACATAAACCAAAAAGAAACAAGGTGCAAATTTAACTGAATCAATCCTGAACAAGAACAAAGTATAGTGTGAAACAAATTAAGAGAATTACAGGTGACATGCAAAACAAAGAAGAGGGAAAATACCCACATATAAAAATCAGACTGTATCTTAAACAGAGTCAGGTCAACCAGGCTGAAAGTGATATGAAAGGAGAAAACAGAACCATGTATGGTACTACATACAGTGAGTTGTACTTTAGTCACAAAACATGAAGTGTAGGAAGACAATATTCCTGTCACCAGTATTTTTATTGCTACCCAAATCCTATCCTTTGCCCCAGGCCTGTTTGTTTTCTCTTCCTCAGCTATTTTTCCTTTATCGTGAGAGGACAGGAGACATGAGAAGTACCAATACCTTAATTAAGGACCCAGTGATCTGCAAGGGGATGTGTTTTGGCCAGGGTTAAGCTTTCGGGTTATGGAGCATCCTTAGAGCAATGCCATACTCAGGTGACACCTTAAACTACCCAGGACCTGAGAGAAGGTGCAATGTGCTTTCTCAGTCTGCCTCCCCAGGCTGATGTTTCTTCTTCAGGCACTAACTGCACAGAACGGAGGAGGAAGATGAATCATTTGAATTCTGTTGCCGTGGACTGACTTATCTCTGACTTATCTCTGATTTATCTCTGAAACAAGTGATGTGTTCTCCCAGAGATGTAGCCTGCAGCCCCCGCTCCAGGACTGCTTCCCAACATGAGGCCTCTGCTGCCTCCACCTCCTGTGAACATCAGCTTTGGCAACGCGCAGTCCAGTGCATCCCAAGCTGATTATTGGTAAGATGATTGAGGATGCATTAATCCCTAAAGACTTTGCTTATGTAGCTCATCATATTGAAAATTATTTTTAGTCTCTCGTAGTAGTTTCTGGCCAGACCTACGTGACTAATCACAAAAGCAGAACTGCAAAATTTATTGTTCAACTTGTGCTCCTTCGTTGTTTCCAATCTGCTTGGCTCTGTGTAAACAGCACGTGCTGATGAGCATATGGCTCAGGCGGGGTGAGATTAGGAGGTGGGAGAATATCCCAGCACAGCAAAGTGCATCCTACACTGGAGCTGGTTGAGCCTTGGGAGGACAAAAATCCCAACTTTTTACTCATTTACCAACTGTGAGAAAACCTCTTAATTCCTTTTATATCAAAATACTTGCCTTTTTTATTAAAAAGGATAAATAAAGAGGTAGTAGAGATGATAGACTAAGGACCCTACCTGGCAGCATTTTTCACGCTGCGTGCAGGCTGGCTGATTGGCCTAGAAATTCCCTTTTGGTGTGTGACCACAAAAATACAGAAAGCACACTGGTATTTTGTCACCCAGATCAGCTTGCCGGAGACATTAACTTCGTTGCAAGACCACTAGGTGGCAATTTAGCAGCCCTGTTCTAAATGTTTCATATATTCGATCTCTTTATTGTGTTAGACGCAAACTTGATGAATGGCAAACTGAACAAAGTTCTGAAAAATCAGTACTGGCAGTTCCTGCCAAATATATTGAAGCCTTTCTGCTTACCGCACCCTTCTCGAATGTTCATTACATTCAATGAGTGCCTCTGAATGCCTCAGTGAACACCTCTGGCCAGGTGGCAGGACAGGGAATTATTGATAATCATGGAAAAATAAGAGTCCTTCTAATTCTTTAATGTATACTTGGGGTTGCAGGCTATGTGAGAGTTGTAGGTGGATATGCTATGAGGAGACTAACCCTGTCACAGCCCCCGAGCTATATGGTCGTGAGAGAGCTATCCGCATACGCTGAAGGTGAATTTATGTGGCAACACACCAAAGGCAGCAGGGAGCTCCCCTGGCCTTTGTATCTGCCAAATGTGTCTGCGGTGGCTTTGAATCCCTCTCTCCCTGCCAGCCACAGATCAGAAAGATGGTATGAATCGTTTTCCTAGAAATTAAAAGCTGTTTTCCTTGCAAACAACTATTGTATGGTTGTCTGAGAGGACTGGATTGCTGCAGAAAGCATTTCTGATCTGGAAGATTTAAGACTGGCATCTAAACAGAGAGAGAGAGGAGGTGAGCAACTCAAGTATATGTGTATGTGAATGTGTACAGTTATTTTCCTTACCAATAGTGTATAATTTATAGGGAAAAAAAAGCATGAGCTATATAACAAAACACATACAAAAGCTACATACAAGAGCAATGTTTTGATTGCATACCCCTTCACCTTTGGGATAATGGTCATTTTTTGTCCTCCTCTTCAGTGTTGAGAGTTTTTATGGATTTTCCTTATCAGCAAAGTGATGCTCAAATGACTGATGCCAGAACTTTTGTGAAAAATATTAATAGTAGCACCCACGGTTTATGATTCAATAAGGAGACTTACAAAGTATTTTTTTTTTCAGTGATCTCAAGTGACACACACTAAAAGCAGTGAGTTTTTGATATGCTGACATTTGTTCCCGGGGAAAAAAAAAAGAGCAATAGCATATTGTAAAATTTCAGCCTTCAGATGCTAAAAATAGGAGGAAATGGAAGAAAAGAATTGCTTGAAGTCAGAAATCAACAAGACAATATGTGGTGCTTCTGTAGCTTCAAAGCAGGCTGACTCAGAAGCTAATGTTTTGGTAGAAAAGGTCAAGAAGAAAATGGTTTATGATTCCCAGTGATCTTTATATTAAGTGACTCTTAGGTCTCCAATTACAGGGCTGCTACTTGATGCAAAAAAATTCAACCAGTCTGTTAATAGCAGAAAATATGGCAAGTGAGCACAGCCTACAATTGCAGGGTGTGGGGATGGGGGGACAGAAGAAGTAAAATGGATGAAAAGTAATGAAGGGTTTTGTGAAGAGTGCCTCAATCCAGACAAAAAAATAGAGCAAAGGATGCTGCCAGATAACACAATAAGAGGAACCAAATTTGTCAATAAATAACTATATGAATAATAGAGAGATTGATACCAACTTAGCATTTCTTTTTTCTGGGTTCTCTTTCAGTTGTGCCTTTCATCTTTAAAGGAGCTGAGAAGGGGATTCTCACTTAAGGTAGGACTAGCTTAGCATTAAAGAGTTAGCTGAAGTGGGGGCAGGGTAAGGAAGGGAAGGTAGCTGTTTCCAAACCAGCTAGGAGAAAGGAAAACTGATTTCTTTTTTTCATCTGTGACTTGGGAACTGCACTCCTTTCTAGTTGTTAATGAATATGAAGGAATTGACAGGAAAAAACCCAGAGTTTATTGCGATATGAGGGCTTGAATAGATCTGAAACCAAACAAGATCTTAAGCTTCCCAAGTCGTGTGGTTTTTGGACAACTTGAGACCTTGAAAATAAGAAGAGTTGTGCAGTTGTTTCTCATGCTGTGACTGATAAACAGCTGCTGTTTTCATGTCTGCTCACAGCTCCCGGATGCCATTACCCACTAGACATCCCAGTGCCATCAACTGAAGATGTGACTTTACTGACAGGTACTGAAGTACTAAATGATATTACATCACATTTAGTGTTTTTCTTAGTATTGGCATTAGTCTACAAGGATTCTTGTCATATTCTTCTGTAACTAAGAGGTTCAACCAGTACTGCCCAGTAACAACCAGTTGGAGCAGCCGCTGTGGCCAGTGTCAGTCCTCCAAGGGAGCCAAGGGTTCTTGTGTAAAGCTGCTGCCCAAGCTCTCTTAAAAAAATGGACTCTTGTTCTTTGTGCTTTGAAGCATAGAGAACCCCTGCAAATATTTGATATTATTAAAAATCCCCCCCCCCCCCCGCCCAAAGCTTTTTACAGCTTAAGGGGAAAATATCGCACAAACTACCTCCCGTGGTTTTGTTGAGCAACAGGTAGAGGGAAACTGAACAGGAGCTGGGAGGCTCTGTGGCAAAGGCTTTCCTTATTTGACACTGCTTCTTCATGTTAAGTAGTCGTTAATTACACTTGAAAGGGCTTGTATTTGAAAATTATCTTAGAAAAACCCAATTACAAGCATGAAAAGTATTTTTGCTTGTTTATTTCTGGTGTGCAAACTGAGAAGCTTCATGTTCAGTTGATAACCAGTAGCAGTATGAACCTACTTTCCATAAAAAAGTCTTTCATTCCAAGGAGTGTTCTGAAAATAAACATTTTCTTTGAGGAAACAGTGTGGGGATTTTGATTTTGTTTTTATCAAATAAGTGGATTTTGATTCCTGGCAGCTGTTTTTTCCTTTAACAAGAATTCGAACAGTTTCATAACATTATCGTTTTGACAAAGTAATAATTTTCCAAACAGTCATTTTTTTTTCCCTTTAAGCCAAAACAAGCTAGTATATACAGACATTTCAACACATCTAGATTTAAAACAATCATTTTAAATTCATTTTTACAGGAATTGCTGTGTTATTTGTTACCTATATTATTTCTTCTCTTTAAGTCAAAAAGAAATAACCAACCAATAACCTCTTCCAATCCATATCTGAAACTCATAAAAAAAAAATTCCCTCAAATGCACTATTATCTAAATAACATACTTAAAACCTGAACTATGAATAGAAATTAAAAGGCTATAGAGTAATTTTTTTCCTAATTTTTGTGAATTATACCAGTTGTCTTCCTACTTTATAGCTGTCTTTTATCTTCCAGCAGTGACACCCACCATCTGACTTAGGATCTCTCCACAGGAAGTCATTGAGTGACACAATAGTGTTAATGAATTGGTCTTTCACCTCCAAAAACCTGATCTAAATGCTAGCCTGAGATAATGAGCATGATGGAGTTCAGTAATGTCAGCAGAGTATTAACTTCTGTTTAAAGGAAGAATGAGCACTGGCAGGAAAATGGATTTTAAGAGAGATTTGGAGCAATTGCACCTGCATGCATTATGGCAACTCTAGCCTTCCTTCATTAGAGTCATATTCACATTATCTCTTTGCCATTTGAATAGAATTTGGCAGAGGTTTATCTGCAGAGTGTATCGTTTATCAGGGATCTTTCTAGATGTAAGTTCCCTACCACTGTAATATCTAAGCACCGCACCTTCAGTACCTGGCGGTTCAATGTCAGGATAGATCTATACAGAGAATCAGAGAGGAGCACTTAACTGGTCAACAGCAATATTTCTTATCACAGACATACCTAACGGCAATATGTTTCAGGAAAAACCCCATTATCATCTAGTAAGCACTGTGTTAACTGCAGAAGTCAGCAGGACTGACAGAGTATTCATCTTTCCAGCACAGGAAGGCCACATGCAGCTTATTTCACTGAGGATCAATGTCTTCAAGTTCGTTGGCATATTTGTACCATCTTTCCAGCTCTCCCTCTTTGTTGTTTCAGACAGATCCCACCTGCACTCTCACAGGTCACTTTTCTCAGTCTAAAATGGGAAACATCTCCCATACTTTTCCCAAATTCTTGACAGGTTTGTAGCTGTGCTGGTCCAGTGATGGTTTTACCTATCTTCAGGGTACTTCAAGAAGTACAGTACCTGACATAAAAAGATCCAGGTACACATACCAAGTGCTCCCACCCACTTCCAAACTTCCACAGGCTCTCCGAAACAATGAGGATGGACTAGTTATCTTGTCATTTAAGACAGTATTTCCTCTGAAAAGCAGCAACGCAATGACAGATTGCAGTGTCAGTCGGTTGCTCTCAGTCCGCGCTTTTCATTTTACTTCTAGACACAGCACTGGAAAAAGCAGCTGGCTGCCGCTGAGCAATGGGGAAGGCTGCCTCTCCCCAGCTGGAGCTGCGTCAAGAAGCCACACAAAAGAAGAAAACCCGAAGCAGTAAACCCCAGAACTCATCACTACCAGCGAAAATAGGTCTGAAACAAATAAAACCCTAACACAACAGTAACAGAAATCCCTTCCCCACTTTTATTCCTGCTGAGTTTCTTTCCCTGTGAACATCATGTGTCTTGGGGGAGAGACAGTGATCTTCATAACTGCTCCACAAGACCATACAGGAGAACCAGGCTATCAGAGCTAAAGGATATCTCTGCTGTTATCCTTGGTCTGATTTCTTTTCCTTACACAACAAAATTTGAGCTTCTACCCCCCCCAAAAAACCCCAAACTAAACCAAAAACACCCCGCAAATTAGGTACTTACCAACTAAACACTGAAACTTTTCAAGGCAATGAAACCCTGAGTAACCAAAGGAAACCAGGATTTTAGAATAGTGAAATAGTTGGTACCAGCATGTGTGCACAGAAAACACCAACTTCACCTCTTAGCCAAATAAGCTTTATTTTTTTCTGAGCAGCAGCAGTATCTCCATACCTTGTTCCCTGAACAGCCATTGACGCTTCACACACTTACACAGACTGACGTTGTTTATATGTTGACTGGTTTTGTGTCTCTCTGACTTTAGCCTTGCAATCCCAGCGCAATATATCTATCGATTACAGCAGGCAGACTGTAAACAGTTTACAGGTTGGTATTCTGTTGCCTTAACTATTACCACCTTTTTATTTTCTTCTTGTTTTTTCGGTTGGTTTGGGGTTGTTTTTTTTTCTTCACAGCTTTTGATTCACCCCTAACTACAGTCCGTAAATAAACAGCTTTAATACAGCTTTGTCCTCCTCTTACCCTCCCCTGCCTTCCCTTTCACAGCTGCCTGCAATTCCCACCAAAAGGCTGGTTCAGACACTCACAGTTCACATCTCCATACCCCAGTTTATCTGAACCCAGTCTGTGCCTGTTTCAAATCAAAAGTTAATTTTAAACTTAAGCAGGTGTTTACATAGTTGATATATTTAGAAGACAAATGTTCTCTTGGCCTTTGTTATTCTAGATAAAACAGGCCAAATTCTCTTCGGGTGTGACCGACAGGAACCAGGCAATGGTGTTTGTGCTTGGTCCATGCCAGGGGCCAGCTGAAGCCGTGGCAGAGCTGGACCCAAAGCCAGGCAGATCGCCCGGTGTGTGGATACCTGCTCAGTGCTGAGCTTGCAGTATTTAGTCCTGTCCCTCAGGGCCTGCTTACAGCAGCAAGGATCAGTCCAGGTCCGCTTCTGCACTGATGCAGGTGTCAGTCCTGGATGGCTTTGCTTTGGTCAGAATAGGATGGAGAAAACGCACTTGGATGTGTGAAGCAGGACCTCAGTCTCTTCTCAGAAACGGTCTCCGATCCCACAGTTTAGCAAGAAGCTTTTCCCAATCACAGCTGTTAAACATATGAGCTCTCTTCTCTTCATGGAAGATTGTTATTAGCTTTTAAGACTGTGTCCTTACACTTGGTAAAAGCAGAGGTGGTTTCCGATAGGTTTGAAGGTTTTCTTTGTTTGTTTGCCTTGGGCTGAGGCTCGGAGCTGTAGCACTTGGCGTAGGTGACTTGTCCCAGTGGTGTGACCCAGGACTTGCTCACAGACTGCATGAACAGAGCACTCAATGGGGTACCGACATGCCAAAATGCTGAGCAGGCACCACCAAAATGCTGAATGTAGCAAATATCTCAATACCCTCTGCATCAGGGGCTTGGTATCCTGCTTGGGATCCATAGACGTGCAAGCTTAAAGTCCTGACATGAGCACAGCCCAGGAAACACTGCTTTAGAATGCATATGTATGGGGGGAAAGGAGGAATGTGAGGATGCTTGGAAAGGAGTTATCTTTCGCTTTCACTGTCTGCCTATTCACTCCATTTGTTCTGTGCTCCAGCTGAGAAGGAGACTCTCAGATGTACTGGTGTGTACTGTAATGGCCCATTTGCTCAGCTACATTAAGCTTTGTTGTACGTCTATATCTCAGATGACAGTCTTATTTTTAATTTTTTTTTTAAATTTTTAGCTTTAAAGGCTCATTATGATAAGATTTGGGGGATTTTTAGGGGATCTGGAGCGTGTGAAGTTCAGCTGTTAATTTCTTTTAAAAGTATATGCCATGTCAGCAGAAGGGAGGTCTCCTTGCCTCGTCTTAGCTGCAGCATGCTGAGTCCTCCTCTTCCTCCTGAAGATCCCACTTTCCCCAGAAACTCCTGGGCATGGCTGGAGGAGGGAGGATTCCCAAGTGAAAGACAGGGCAGAAAGAAGGAAAAGCTCTTCAGCCAGAGCCAGCAAGGAAACAGCACAACAAACATGAGGTGAGTCCTGATGACAGCAGCATCAAAACCACAGTTAAACAGGAGGCAAGAAAAAAAATCACCCTTTCCTAATGCTTGAGAGAGGGAGATGTGGTGACTCAGAAAGTCACCACATTATTAGTTTGAAACCAAGATTGGATGTGGAGGCCAGCTCTGCTATGACACTCGGGACCGGGAAGATCCTCAAGTTCTCTTCTGTCTTCTGCTTCTGTTTTGAGTTTTCCCAGATTTCATAGTACGTTTTTCTAGTTTCTGTTCTGAAAAAGAGGGCTTATAAATCTAAAAAAAAAGCCCTTTAAATATTCTGGGATTGATTACTTCCAAGGAAGAGTTTTATGCAGATCTGCGTCAATGTTGTGGCTTATTCAGGGTGAGCATCTAAACAGTTCCAAAATATGTCTTCAGTCCTGCTCGGTGGTTGTCGCTGTGGCATTTGACTGCTCCAGGAGAAGAGCGCAGGTTCAGGCTCTGTGGCTTCATTCTGCTCCTCATTCACTGAAATCAGTTGACAGTACAAACTGAGCAGACAACAACTTAAATTGTAGTTTACTTGTTTATGCCTTCCTCCCAGATGAGCATTTTGTGTTCACAACTCTATTTCAAAATGTAGCTATCCAGGGTGTCTCATGTCTGCATGTGCTCAGAGCAAAATAAGAAATGGCAGAGCCACATTTTACATGGTGCTGTGGTCAGGTTAATAAACCTTGCAAGCTTTCCAAATAGTATGATGTTGTGCTTGAGCAGGGCTTGCCACGTCAAGCACAATGTCATCTTAAATATTGTTATGTAGCTTCTGCATCTTTGAAGATTTGTGTCCAGTCAGCTGAAAACACAGAGTGGCCAGGCTCATCTTCATCTGCAGAATATCAAGTAACATACCCCCCAAAAACATTGTATTTGTGCCAAAAACATATATGCAGAAACAGTAGCTATATTTCCAAGCTTTTGGTTTGGTTTTAAGCAAGCTAAGAAAAATGGCTTTATTTTAAAAGCAGCAACCATGTCTATAAAAAGGTATGATTCACCAGAAACACATTAAAATAGCCTTATGTGAATGGACAGTGTGCTTCCAGTGGTAATACTAACAACGTGTTTTATGCACATAATCTTATTTGCATGAAGGACTAGCAAGGCTCTGCTTTTTGTTACCATCTACAGGGTGGAAAATTGTCTAGATTAATGTTCACTTGACAAGCTGAGATCTCAGGTACGCAGATAGGTGTTTTAATGACTAGTACAAGCAATGCCTATGTTTTTAGCTGGCAGTGAGATGGCTCTGAACCTGTAAAACAGGAATGAAATATAGGTTGTGTTTGTAGGATGCTGAGGATAGGAATAAGGGAAAGGCAAGCAGTACATACAAAGCATTTCTAGAATGTTTCCTATACCCAAAGTCAAGCACAAAACCCAGGGAAATGTATTTTTAAACTTTCTTAGGTAGTGCAGTGTGCTCTGTTTCTTAGGAGAAGAAATGTGGCTCAGCAGATTTGTGCAATGGCCATTGGGCTGCTACCAGCTAGCAGGCAGCTCTCTAAGCCACCCAGCAGTCACAGAAGAGGCTGCAATGCAGGTACAGACTGGCTACGCTTCCTGCAGTAAGGAGGCTGCCTTTTGTCGCTTGAAAGCACGTTTCACATTTTTCGTATGTTCAGGCAGAAATCCACACAGAATTTTTGTTCCCCAGGAGAAATTTCCATTTTTGTGAACCTGAAAGTCTCCATAGTTCAAGAGGAGAAGCAGAAACTAGCTGTGAAGAGTTCAGAGGTTTCGGTTAAACCTCACTCATCTGGAAACGCTGATGAAATTCCTGGGAAATGTGGAATAGGTCACTGGTCAGTTTTCAGACCTAACCAAACTGGAGAGACCTCAAGGAGCTCACCCCAGTCCTAGAACACGGAGTTTAGCTAATAGTGCCAGTGATGAATTTTGGGCAACCTCTGCTAGCTCAAAGTAAGCATCTCCATGTTTTCAGGATCTGAGAGACAGGCCGCAGTCATGACTGGGTAAGAACAGGAATGTTTTCCTGTAATGAAGAGGAAAATCTTCACTGTCCTTCAGAATGAAGAATTGGAGAAGAACCACCTGAGCTGCTGGCCGGAGCCAACAAAGCTTCTACCTCTTCTGTTTACTGTATCTGAGACATGGAGATATGTTGGTTTTGTGGTTACCTAATATTGGTATTGCCATAGTGCAACATGCATGTACTTTGGGGTTTCCAGTATTTTAAGATGACATTCAGCATCCAGACTCCAAAATGTCCTAGGCTGCTATTTAACATACATTTTTAAAAGGAAGAAAACCCAGCAGCCCAGTCAATATTAAATCTCTTTCTGTTGCACACAGAAATGGAAAGTCAGAGAACTTATGTGTTATACAGTAGGGTTCTTTTTCCTGAACAGAAATCTATTTTCAGATTATAAAGACTTTGAGAAAAGTGAATGAAAAATTTAATATATTAAGTTTTCTAGATGTTCTACTGACAGTGCTAATTTCTATGGAGAAGAGGGAAGTTTTCAATTCTTTGTAAGCTCATGGCCCAGAGGTATCTTGGCCCTGGAAGAAACAGTGCCATTCACTGCAAAATAAATGACACTGGTAAAATTACATTTGATGTGCCTGTTAAATTTTGACTCTTCTACATAAAAGGGAAACACATATATATATATACACATTTTAACTTGAGTGTTCAACTTCTTCCTCACTTCCTTCACATGGAAAAACACTACCCCACTGTTCCATGACTCAATTTCGTCACTACATTTTTTTCATTGCTGGAAAAAGGCAATCAAAGGCCATATCTAAATTTAAAACTTCCTTGCCTTCACTGCAGGCTTCTCAGTATAAAGAAAATCTTAACCTCTATGTACATTTACCCACAACAAGTAAAAAAATCCACAAAGATGTTTTTAATTTAAGGTTAGGAACCATGTTCAGAGGTTTTCCTCCTTTGACAGTTGTTAAACATAAGAGCTAAGGTAAGCGTGAAGAACTTATGTGGCTTTTGCAAACTACAGAGACAGCTTGCTTCTCCACGTTACAGAGGAAGCAAAACCATTTACGTGGCAAGTGGAAGAAAATAGGCAGGAAATAGCACACAGACCCAAACAAGAGAAATAAGACACTAAAAGGCCAAACAGGTTTCAGGGAGTCCTTTATCCTGCATGCATGATCCAAACTGATCCTTCCTCAGAGAGCTGGCACAGCCTGCCCTGTCCCGCTACCTGCGGGTGGTGCTCCAGCGTCCCAGGAGGTGAGGAGCAGCTCCAGCCAAAGCCGGGGTACCAGCAGCACTGCTCCCATGCTGCAGAGCAGCGGGGTTGGGTCTGACCCCTGACTTTTCCCACCAGAAACTGCTGAGGGACTGCAGTCCTCACCTGCACAGGCACATCACCTTCTCTTTTGGGCTGGAGGATGAACGTGCCACATCTCCCCTTGGGGAAGTCTGAGCAACGCTGGTTGATTGGGGAAGGTCCGTTTGGAGCTCGCCATTGTTAGGATTAGGAATGGTCTTTGACATTGAGAACTCGGAAATGAGAATTTCAGAAAGAAGGAAGACTCTGCATGGAAGTGAAGCATATGTTTGTTTCTCTGCATATCCCCCGCCATCGGACTATCTCAGAGTACTTGCCAAGTACCTGACTGTATCGAGGAATGAGATGGCCAAGTGGGTGACCTTAAATGTCTGTCATGCATCAGAAGGGGGGGGAGGCGGAGTAAGAGCAAGCTCAGGAAAAGTGCTTTGTTCCAGCCATTTTATAGGTGTGGCAAAATGCTTGATTATATAGTAGGAAGACAAAAAGGGGAAATGCCCCAGCTGACAGGGACCGTTCCTTCATAGGCAGAACTAACAACTAGCAGAATTGGTGTGATCAAATACCTAGGAAAATCCCTAAAAATGGAGGTGAATATTTGTATAGATCCATACACACTTTCCATTTACTTTACTTTTTTATTTTTTTCAGTGCATGCCATATGGACATTTGAGTGCTTCCTGCTAACGGTATATATGTGCTGCCTGTGATCATTACTCTGGAACAGGAAAATTGGAACTTAGAAAGGATTTTGTTAATAAGCCTTTTCTAAATGACACTTTTACAGTCCACCTCTCAAAGGAGTACAGTGCCAACTTTGTTGTGAGGCAGATGGTAGTGAAAAAGGTGGATGTGACTCTGATCATTTAGCAGGGAAATTAATTTATGTGATACTAACCAGCCTCCAAATTGGGTTTATTGGCTCATTACAGTTTCTCCAAAATGCCAAAGCTTTATGTTTTAAAGAAGCTGAAGGTTATTTTCAGGATATTTTTAAAACAGAGAGAGAGAGAGAGAGGGGGGAAAACTGACTGAATGACTGAGGCTCTGTATTAAAGGTAAGATGACAACTTTTATGCAGCTCTGGAGGAAGGACTTTGCAGATCAGTCAAGGACTGTTGAGGAAATTGGTGGTAAAACCCGTCTTTATTCATCCTTGACAACTCTAGTATGAACGTTCTTAGCTTATTAGCATTGTACTTCTGTCATGGATACACCTTTCATTGAAAAAGTAAACTAAATACACCATAGCCTAGCGTTACAGCATATAGGTATTTCACAATTTCTTTTTATAAACAATTTTTTTTAATCCCCTTATAGCAGAATAACTCTGTGTCTATTTAGCTTACTAAAGAGAGGAAATTCAGGATGAAAGTTGGACAGCAAAATGAAGATTGCTCTTTACATTTTGGTGTTTTATATCGGATGGATAATGCTTATATGGTACTTAAAAAGTTCATTCCTGGCTGTGGAGAACACTACAAAGAACATAGAAGGTAACTAAGGGGCTTAATTTATAGCTTTAATTTTACTGATTTCTGTTTGTGAGTAATAAATCAATGTCTATCATATTTCTCATTCCACACTGGTGTGTTAACTTTTTTCCCCAAGTGCTATGTTATAGCTCATCAACACAAGATTGTGTATTTTATCCCTACTTGTTGCAGTCTATGGTACGTTGTTGTCCTAAGGATAATTAGAAGCCTTTAGTACCAGCCTGCCTGAGGAAACAATCAATAGTGTTCCTAGATCTGGTGCTTTAAACTTCATTGCTTCACTTCCTTCAAAGTAGTTATTTGTGCTTGTAAATGATCTAAGCTGAAGAGGATTTTATGTAATGCATTGTGATATGCAATCTGATGAAATTTGCAAAGATTCCTTAAAATTAAGTCCTGAAGTTTTATTAGGCTGCTTTCGTCATTAATAATCTTTAATAATGCTGTAGTCATTAGTGTTATCTGTAATATTTTTTTTGACATTTCATGTAATATGCACACTATAACTACAAGACTAATAAAACACTAGTTTGTAATTTGGTTTTAAATCTCTTTCCTTAGAGTTTACCTTAGTATAAATTTATTTTAGTGATATAAAAATAATTTCCAATAGATTTTTTCAAGAACATGTGGTATTTTAGGCTTTCTATTTTTATCACAATCACTTTTTCTAACTTCATTGGAGTGGAGACTTTAAAAATATTGGCAGTTTGGATCCAGGCACACCTGCACAGAAGCAGCAGTCGTGATGTGGGTAATACTCCCAGCTTAGGCTAACTCCTTCATATCCGTTGGATGGGTTTTTTATAGATCCTATGCTGCAACCTGAAATTTGCAGGATGCACATGATTGCTCTAGCCACTTGAAACAGGGGCACTCTCATGGCTGCCTTGTTTTCATTTGGTGAGCTGATACTTATGAGCAGAAAAAGAATCATATAAAATTCTCAAAAAAGATAAGATGATGAGAACCAGGAACCAGCTGTTTGTGGCTTTTGAAGGTTTGCATAAGGGCTACTTACATTATCAGACGACTTCAGGTTCCTTTTAAAATAATGAGCAAAAATTTCTGATGTTTTTTTGGAAATGGGAATGTTTCACAGACACTCAGAAGTGTCTTCTATTACATTTCAGTCCTGTACTAATACTCATTTTCTCCAGAACAGATTGCCTGTAATTAGTTGAAATAAATACCTGCTATGGAGTTTAGGAAATCCTCCAGAAGGACTTGGCTAGAATGAAGGATTCCCAAATCCCAAATTGAGACCTAAAATAGTTCTCCCTAATCCTGGAGATATTTATGTTTGATAGCTGCAACCCTGTTTGATTTGGAAGTTTTCAAGGCAACTAGAGCTCTGCTTCTGCTCCCCAGAAATGCTTTTAATTGTGCAATGCAGTGTGTCTTCTGCCCAGACTACTGTTAGGATCCAAAAATTAAATTTGACTCCACCCTGATTCTGCCTGCCTGATTGGGTTTTTTAGGAAAGTCTTGCATGTGGAATATACCCACAAACCCAGCTGTGATTACTTTATGTAGCAAATGGGAGGAAGTGGTAAGAACTGTGCCAAAACAGAGAGGTCAGAGCATCTCTGTAGGTGACAGCCATACTCATTCTTTACAAGGAACCATCCCCTCCCCTGGCATTACAAGGATAAAAGCTTTTACCTCCAGTCTTGCTACAGATGGCAGGTGTTGAGGTGGTCAAGATACATGGGGCTAATAAGAACAAGAATTTCCTCCCTGTTGGTTAGGCTTTCATTTCAGTTACAGCCTAATTCTTTCATAATTTATGCTGGAGACTCTCTACTTGTTACAGTTCCCTGACTTCTTCCAAAAATCAATATGGTTGTAAACTTTTAAAGGGCAATTAGAGACAAAAGAATTACATATGAAGCCTGGTGAAATGAAATGGAGCAAGGGAAGAGAAGGGCTGCTTATAAAACATTTTCCAATTGGGTTGTGGAGTAGCTCCCTGTGAAAAGCTGTAGTAGTCCAGTGATCTGAATAAAATACAGTCGTGGTGAGCAAAAGCTGCATGAGCACACCTTGCAGCGTTAGTTAACTGTGGCAATGAGATGAGTGTGACTTACTGGGACTTGAAAAAAAATAATGCCCTTCTGCATGCCCCAAGACACACCACAGGTGGGAAGTGGAAGCATGCTTGGTTTACGGCTTCCCACAAAGCATTAATCCAAAACTTTATAAACTACTCATAAATCTTCTCCCTTACAGTAGGTAGCTACCAAACTAGAAGATTCTGAGGCTGGGTTTAAAATTTATCTAAAAAAAAATTATTAGGGAAAAAGAAAGTGTTTCAATAAACTAGGTTGGTGGGCCCCAAATGCTTTCCTTTTGCAATCCTACTTTTGATTGCTGGCTCTGGTTTCTATCAAACTAGCATAGGTGCCCAAGAAGCGCTGCAGATTTCTTTAAAGTCACAGCCTCCAGACTGAGAAGAACATGTGCTGCTATCCATAGCACATAGCATAGACTTGTCTGGCGATAACTCTATTTTATTAAAGATTTATCTAATTTTTCAACAACCCACCCTAGTAGTACTTTGAAGGAGAATGGGGAGTGAGGAGAACACTTGCTTTTTCAAGATAGAGACCTTGTGGGCCAACTGTCCAGCCTAGTTGTCCAAAAGTGGTATCAACACAAAATGTGTTACAGGACTAACCAGAAAGCACAATTTCCCTCCACACCAGCTCACTACACAGAAAGCTCATTGCTCTCTCCGCAGGTCAATATTTTCATCTTGCCTTCATCAAAAACCATGCAGGATAAAGCTTGAAAAAGTCACTTCTTACTCTCAAATTAAAAATGACTGAAAAGTATAAACCAGGTAATTTTCATTGCAGGTCACTTCTCTCCTCCTTGCCTGTGAGGTAATTAAGGACTGTTAATGTTAAGATCTGAATCTCTCCAGATTTTGAAGTAGAACCTTGAAGAAGCAGTAACTGGTACCAAAAACACAGCAGATAATGGCTTACGCTTTAGGGTGGAAAAATGCAAATGAAAGGGCCTGTTACATGAAATGCTGCAGGCTTTCTGCCCTGCCTAAATCTACGGCAGTTGCAAGTGTTCACTGCCTAGAAAAGCTAAGCAGACCTATGATATCATAGTCTGAGATCCCGTGGGAATAATTTCCAGGGTACTATAATTGATTTGGTACTGAGTGTGAACCCTCTGGACTGAAAAGTCTACACACCCCTTCGACATATCCTTCCTTTCCTATTCAAATGCTAATCTCCACTTGCAATACTATACTCTCATTTGTTAAAAAAACCCACAAACAAACAAAACCCCAAAACAATCAAATACTTTAATAATAGATTATCTGTTAGTTAAAAAGACTTTGGTATTTCATAAAGCCCAGACCACACTTCTCAGGCATGTAGCAGTCATTGCCACCCCAGGTTTTAAGTGACTGTTTGAGGCATGTCAAAGACAGACTTTCTGAAAATGGAAACTTTTTGTCTAAGAAGTCACATCTGTTTAAAATGGGTTACTTCAGTTACCCCAGAACATTTTCAGTGAGATTCTGGAAACATTCCTACAATAAGCAGCACAGTGACAAGGTGTACTCACCACTTCACGTGGCATCATTTAGGCACATGGTTCAGTAAGGTTTACTCTCTGGCTGCAATAGACCCATGCTGGTAACTCACAGAATTATTGTTCCACCTCGTGCTTTACAGCGTTGCAGGTCTGGGAGAGTGAACATCCAAGGAAGACGTGCAGAATGAGGTGGGTTCCTTGTTAGTGCTGCAGGGAGCCCTGTGCAGACACACCAGAGCAGCTGTCTGTAGAGCCAGCCTGTGTCTGATGTCACTGGTGATATGCTACAGCTAGTAGGATGAGGTGCATTGAACTACCTAATTCCCACTGGATCAAGCCCAGTTCCCGAAGAACCTTTGATTTGCCTTAGCACTACAGTCCATCACGACACTTTTTCTGGGAGGATTATTCACTTCAGGGCAGTGCACGATTTGAACTCGCTCCTTGCGCAGGTGCTGTGCTTCCACAGCGCCTGCCAACCTGCCTATGAAGAGAAAGTGTCGGCTGCCGCCGGAACCACTCACCGATGTGGCCCTGCACGACCCCACTGGTGTCCCAAAATGCTGGCAGTGAGCCAGCGCAAAAGAGCCCAGCTGGCACCGTGCTACTTTTTTTTCCCTTAAAATTCTTGGGCATCTCTACTGTTCCTGGTATTCTGCTGTTCTGCTATTACAATACTGTACTAGTAGTCTGTGATCCCTTCTGCTTTTTGCAATATCCATGTTAGCTCTTCCCCCATCCCATTACTGCTTGTGCCCTAGTCTAAAATCAGGGAGCTGGCGATAGTAGCTCTGAAGTTAATTTTGCTTCTTTAACCCCCAAGAAAGAATATGAAGCACGGTTTTTCATTGTCAGGGACATATACTATCAAAGTCCTTAAACCTGAATATTTATTTACCTTGGTGTATAAGGCTGACTGTTTGCTGACATTAGGAAAGACACAGGAGTCTATTTGTTAGTGAGGGTTTTTTCATATGTATCCTGGCTTTGTTAAATGGGCTAAAGCCAAATAAATTATTGACTGTCAGCCCCCCATTGTCTTGGTTCATTACACAACCAATTTCTTAAGGCTCACCACAGCAGGAACTGTTTTCATTTTTGTTCTGCTAATGGAACCTGATTTGGAAAAACTCAATGGAAGTCATTTAAGGAGCCTGAGCTTGAAATAAAAAATATGAAACAATTTACTTCCCAGTGGGGAAAAATGTGGGTTGGTGAAAGAAAAAGGCAGCAAAAGAATGAAATGCAGATAGATGTAGAATCACAACTCAGTCCAGAGTGTGGGAGCCCAAAACACTGCAGGAGTAATCCATGTAATGAACCAACCATCTGAGAAACCCACAGGGAGTTTCCAAAATGTTTTCCTTTTAGAGAAGATAAAAATAATTTCCATAAGAATTATAGTCAAGGTCTTATAACCCACACAAAGATGGTATACTATTTTTTTTAGGCAACTGTTTCTCCACCATGGCGGAATAAAAGTTGATAAAGCCCTGCTCCTGCTCTCAGATAATGGACTTTGTTCTGCAGCTCACACAGCAGAAATATCCTTGTTTCAAGTCCTGTTGTCCCCTCCCTAAAAAGGGTTGCTATCTATCTGTCTAGATATCTTGACAGACATGCATATATCCAGATGACATAATAACACTACAATGTTGGGTTTTGTTCAAAGTTGAGCTTGACAAATCATTCATGGCACTTTAAAAAAAATTTTAATTCATCTTCTTCTCCCTTAATAAATTTTCCACAAACAATTCTGTGGGGTTTTTTTTGCATATTCATTTTTAAAAAAAAATATTCCTTAGCATATGGGTTGCAGAAGCAGCAGGACATTCACTATTTGCAATTCACTTTCTCTAACTCTCTAGCTTTTGTTTTTAGGTTCATGGATACTCAGCACTGCAGTATCAAAACACCTTGTGTCAACAAATCTTTGCTTTCAAGGATTAATTCTCAGAAAAAAGTCAGGAAAATGTCACAGTTCTAAGGATTATAAAAAGATGGTTAAACGATTGTGTTACTACCAGTGAAAACAAAGTGCAGCATTCAGTGTAACTAGGTTGTCGAGAGTTTCATCCATGTTTCTTGTGAATTCTGTGAATTACTATGGTTTATTTTTTATAACGATGGATGCACTGGAAATAGCATATAACATAGCCAGAACTTAAAAAATGAGCAGGGGGTTCAGCCAAAGTGGATATTAAAAGAAAAGCAGTGAGCACTGTATCCTTCTCTTAAGGTGACTGTAGGAAACCAAGAGAAAAAGAATTTCAAAAAAACTCAAACCAGACCCTCCACACTGCTTTCTGGTCAACCTATTAAAGGCCAAGCAGGAATTCCTCCACACTGAAAAAAAAGGGGAATTTCTCCACGTCCAGCTCCACCACTGGACTGACAAATCTGATGCTGAACTTCCGCTGCCTTGGTGTGGGCCCTCTTGCAGCTCCGCGTACTGGGCAAGGTCCTTCAGCATGTCTTTGGACTATGACACCACCACCAAACCCTCAACGGCCAAGTTTCTGCATACAGCATAACGCAGAAGGATTCACGAGTGGAGGACATGAGATAATTAACCTTGAAATCCCTTTCCGTCCTCTTACTTTGGAGTCCTGTATTGCCAACTGTTAGAAACTACAGGTAGAAACACTGCTGAAAACATGAGCAAACACTTTCTCTGCTTAATGCAACCAAGGTCATTCTCTCTAGAGTACCTGCTATAACTGTGGACGGATACATTGCCTAAGGGTTTGAACTGAAGGAGAAAGAGTTTGCAAAACTCAGTTATATCGGTATTAATAGAATACAGCCAGATGGCGCAGTCATCAATAATCTAAAAATATCCCTGGTGCATAGTCAAAAGCAAAGTAGCATGAAAATTAAAGTAAAAAAATTGCACTCACCAATAATGTCCTAAAAAACCTTTAATGGCAACTCACCCTATGTTTGCTGAAAGGTCAATGCGTAGAGACAGTGAAAGCCTTTTGCAAGGATATTTATTCAGAAATGCACCTTTTCAATATGAGAAGTAATTGAAAGATAATCTTACTGTTACCTGACTGATTTGAATGTTGTGCTCTTATGCAACTGAGTTAGAATAAATACTTTATACAGCGGCTTTAAATGACACCAAATTTTTATTAGAAAAAGGCACTCATCCTCCTGTATACCTGGCCCACTAATGAGTCAAAATTCCTCTGACAAGCCTGATTCATCATTCTTGTGTGGGTTTTGAGATTGTTTATACACCCTCGTGCAGAACAGGCAAGAATTTACCATTCCCATCTGGTCCTATTTGTGCAACTATTGACAACTGTCTAAGGTACAGTGGTAATCAAAATAATTTTCATCGAAATCAAAATATATTTATTTAGATTTATATATAGAGCTATGAAACTATCATAACTAATATATATATGAAATAGTTGCTCAACCAATACACACACACACATGCGCACACACACACACACACACACAAATCCATATATTTGTAAGCAGTGATCCACCCTGCCATCTGCATAGAAAGAGTTCTAGTCCTCAGCTGCTACATTTTTGCATTACTAGGAACCTCTCCATCTAAGACCGTGGTTGATAGCTGAATGAAAGAGGGTAAAATAAGCACCACAGCAAACATTTATTTCAAGGTTTATTTAAATGCTAATAAGATTTTTAGTATTTCTATAGACATTTATGAGCAAGTAGTCCACATGTAAGACTTAGCAATTAGTTAATGCAAGCTTTAAATTTAGAAATATTAACTAGAAAATAATATTTACACGTTTACACATTTTTTAAAATCCTTACCTGGGCATAATCTGGAGTTTTGGTTTTCTCTGGGCCTAGGGAAGGAAACGCCACCAAAAATAAATCAATTTTAATTTTGCAAAGAAAAAAGCTGATATGGCATATTTTTATTTTGTGCACATAAGCTATTTCTCACTAACTCAGGGGACTGGGAGTGTTCTTACGGTACAATACAACAGTTGTTATAAACCACCTGAGACTTCTTTTGGTCATCACTCAAGAAAACAATTCAAAGGGTCAAGGTATCCTCATTACCAGGATCCTTTAATCAAATGCCCAGACCACTCATCAGAGCAACTTAGAAAATATTTTGGGTTTATATGTTAAAAAAAAATTAGAAGGAACACGTTTGATTGTTTGTTTTGTTTTTTGTTTGTTTGGTTGCTTTTTTTTTTTTTTTTAATAAAGCAAATGAAAACCTATTCATTTTAAAGTGATTCATTGGATAAGCCCAAACACCAATATGGTTTTAGGCCTGGTTTGTGCTTCTTTTTTATTTAGACAGATGGTGATACCCTTGTTTCTATGAATAAATTTTATTCATGCACACTTCAGGAATAATTTCACAAAGTTAACAGTGGTACTTGGGAAGGAAATCGCTTTCCAGCATCCGCCTTTTAAGGGTAAATTTTTCAAAGGCACATAAGTGACTTAGGATCCTACATAATTTTCAAAAGTGATTTAAGCCCCCCTAGCCTAGTTTCTTCACAGCCAGAAAGATTTAGGATTTGAAGGGATTTATTTAGATGTTTTTCAGCGTTGTTTGGCAGAGGAGCACAACACAACTCCTCGGCCGCTCGCAGCTTGGAATTTCAGCACCAACTTGAGTGCCTGTTCGCAGCTTGGGATCCCTATACGGGAATTGTTAAGCTTGTAAGAAAGGGATTTTCAGCTTTTTAAGGCAAACAGCTGAGCAGGGAGCTGCCTAAATTAGCCAATAGTGCAAGGCTGAAGAATGGGGCTTATGTGTCTAAGCAACTGATGTGATGCCAGTTGAGAGGTGGCTCCCCTCGCTCGGATCCTTGGCTGCGAGCTCTCTGCTGGACGCGGGCACTGCAGCCAAGTCAACTACTTAAGCAGCCTGTGCCCTAGTTGTCAAAAACCTCTGCCTGTCTTGAAGGCCATCTCTGCTGAGCTTATTCTATTATTCTCATTATCTGTCAGCCGTCACGTAGGCTGGAGTTGGGCTTTCCTTCCACCTAGAGGCGGCCTGTATTTATTTTTCTGCCATGATCCGGGGAGACAGCATGCCTCAGGCATGCTGAGGACTGGGTGGGTAAGGTGCTAATGAAAGGACTGTTTTGGTACCCAGGCTAAAATCCTGGTGTCAGGGCTTGCAGGACCTCCATTTGAGGCAGGGCTCAGAGCAGCTCCTTACTGTGGTGCTGAAGTTGTGATTAGGCTGATTTGAATGCGTCGGATAGCAGCAGGTGGGAAGGTATTATTACTGATTTACACTGATGTTTGCACTGTGATGTGGTTTTAAAACTCTCAGTGAAGCCTCTTCAGGTGCAAAACTTGGTCTTATGACCTGGCTGTAGGGAAAGAAATTGTTTTTGGAAAATGGGATTCATTACCATAACCTATTTATGCTGAGGTCCCTAAAGGTGATCAATATCATGTCAGCATAAGTAACTAAATAGTTCTGTGAATCTGAATCTTACAAGCTTTAAAAATCATGGGTGCTTATCAGTATCCTCTAATACCTAAATGCCCTTAAAAACATAGCCCATAACTTCCCTTTGTTTTGTTTAATTGAAAGGAAGTTTTTGTGAGTAGCTGAACTGCAGTTCACAGGCTGAACATTGAATAGTTATAAACATATTCAAAAAACTCTACAAAGGACTTCTTCTGAGTTAACTGTTAAGCTCTAAACTATTGAGGCAGGTGCGTTTTCTATTTTAAGCTTTTTTATTATGGAACATGGCTTTATTATTTCACAGTTTGCTTTGAAGTCCTGCCACCTATTGGTTTATCAGAGCAATGATCAGACCGGCTGGATTTCTCCCTAGGAAATCACAAAGCAAAGTGGATTTTACAACATCAAACCCCTAAACAGTAAAAAAAAAAAAAAAAAATCTAATAAGTAATCAGAAGTTATTTAGCCCCTTTGCAAGTGCCAGATAATTTTCTAGTGCTATATTAGCACCCCATCTGGACAAGGCAATTGCTAAACTTTAGTTTCTGTCCTTGTGAATTTGGGGAAAAAAAATCCTCTTCAAAGATCGGAACACTGAAGCCCTGGAATCTTATTCAAAGGATTTGTAGACTTCCCTAGAAAAGTGTACATATGTTTATTGATGCAAAATAGATTTAAATATAGAGATATGCATGCACTACATTTGCTTGTTTTGAGCCAAATTGCACATAAATAACTCATTTCATTGCTGCAAACAGATCAATCACTCTGTCTTTATTTGCAAATGCATTCTTCTACACCACCAACATGCTGCACTGTGAGAATATTTTAGAATTCTCTTTTAGCTTCTGTTATCCTGGTACCACATTACTTTCAATGTCTTTTCTACACATGCAAAAACTGTTTATAATGTCAAGAGCATTTGGGGAACAACAGCAGAGTACAGACAGAAGCTAAGAGGTAGATGAACAGTGCAGGACAAAAGTCTAAGGAGTAAGGAACAATTGTATGGAAGCAGAAGTTAAAATAGTGAAAATCTTCATTTCTAGACCTTTTAGTACTGAGATTTTTGAAATTTTGTTAGGAAAGTGAGAATTTTTCAAGAAATAGCTAACCTGTTTTAACCTCAGCTTCCCTTAAGGCTTTGTTGAGGAGATGCTTCACTCTTGAATAGTTACCTTTGTTGCCTCCGATACCCGATTTCTGCCTGGTGTCCTCCAGGGCAGAATAAAACAAATAACCACCTGAGGAGAAGAGTTTCGCATCTACTGAGGGACAGCCAGACAGCCAGCCCTCTGCTTTTCCTGCTAGTACCAAAGCAGCGTAGGCGAGGAGGATTGTGCAGACGAAGCAACGATCATCTTGTCACAGCTGCAACATAGGCTGTATAAAATAAGGCGTCATTGTCAACATAGCTTACCCTGACAACTCAAGCAAGTTGTGTTGTGATTATTCATGCAAAAGGGTCTGGATGGAGAAGACAAAATATTTTAAGAAAAGGGCTTGAAAAATGTATCACCAACAAGAAACTTCCAATCTGTTAACCGTTCTTTAAATATTGGGGACATGAAACTGCTTAATTCACAAGCCTTGCTGTCTTCTGTTCATTATTTTGTGTACCCAAAAGAATTCACTAAAGTGCACTCCACACGATGACAGTGTGACAAGGGCCAATTTGTGAATAACTTGTCAACAGCTTGAATGAAACTCTAGAAATCCATAACAGGTGCTCGATAGCTATAATCGAGTGACAGATGGATTAGATACATGAAACCACAACAAACTGACTGAATGGGAGAGGGAGAGAGAATGAGGGTGAGAGTGGGGGAGGTTCATTAACTATAGAAGAGAGCAAAAATACATGAATTATTAAAGAAGCGGCATGAGCCAATTTGTGTGGATGCTTCCTGCTCATCTTCAGCAGGCCTGGGAAGAGGAGCTGCAATGCCAGCTACTACACACAGCAGCAATGGTCTAATATCTTGACTCTAGGCAGGGATGTACCAGAGCTTGGCACTGGCCTTGATTGCAGAAATCACTGTTATATTTTAGTACACGCGTAAGAGCTGATTCAGCTACGTACTTCAGCGCACGCCTTGCTGTAAGCGTCTGAATAGCGCCATTAAGGTCAGCAGAACAACTGTGTTCAACTCACACTAACACGTTGAAGCGTCTTGCTGAATTTTTGTTCTCTGTTGTGAGATTTAAGACACAAGGGGATGAATCCCACCTCGTATAAATTGGTACAAGCCCTGGGGGCTGTTGCCATAAGAGTCTCAAGTGCCGCTCAGGGACACGTTCGTCCGCACGAGCAACGATGGACCAAATATTCTCTGTGAGGGGGTCGCCATCCGGGCCAAACCCGAGCACCGCAGATCTGTCCCCGTGCCAGCAAACCCAGCCCGCCTCTCCCGGGAGCCAGAGGCTGCCTGCTCCCACCTCACAGGCTTTTCCTGGCGGGGGGCCCACAACGCCGTCGATGCCTGACATACTGTGCTTTGAGCACCCAGCATCATCGGTAGGTGCCTGCTACTCATGCAACTTTGTGCCAGGTATGTCAGAAAATTATATTTAGGCTCAGCAAGGACCAATTCTCCTTAGTCCGTGCTGAGCCTGCATCTTCCACCTGGCCCTGACTGCAGGCAGGAGTGGGACTCCCATTACCCTTCTTCAGGCTCACTCTCTCTCCCTCTACAATGAATTTTCCTTTAAATTAAACCTTCCATTTCCTTATTTTCCTCCTGTGCACATCGCGTAATGCCACAATCCCAGATTTGCAATCATTCTATCCAAACAATGCTTTTCCACAGCTACCTATTAAGGGAATGAGCAAAACCTTGACAGCTGGTTTGCTTTTATAGAGTGACCCATCAGGTTTTTTCCTCACAAATCTTGTTGTGCCTCATATCTTCCCTCAGAGAAAAATTTGTGAAATTTTGGAACCTGTTTAGAGAATGAATAACGTACAGTTTCTGAATATTTCAGGTGCAAAAACAAGACTTGCTGTTGGTAAAAAACTGCTAGTAACTTGATTTCTATTCTCTTTACCACATACGTCATGTAAATACATGAACCAAACTACTGCTTTGGAAAGGAATTTGCTGTGCAGTTATTACTGTACCAGAAACCCATGTGATAATAAAATACAGACATTTTACAAGAAGGTAAAGGATTTGAACTTCCGACATTGTTTAATCTTCCCATACTTTGGCATATATCTTTTGGTTTATGATATATTAACTCCTGCCTTAGTCCAGGCTGTTCTGTTTATCTGGGGTGAGACTGTGCTCTCTGGCTGCATGGACAGTGATCCCCAAAATGTCACACTAGCACACTCATATTCCAATGTTAACCTTGAAACAACAAATTCAAAGTGTCAGAATTAACCCAAGGAAGGCACGGTTTCATACTTGAATGCTTTTCAGCTCCTAGCAATGAAGAAGAAAGTTGAACTCATAGATCCAGAATGTAGGAAAAAGGCAGTCCTGCACAAGCACACAAGGTTTATGCATTAATTAAATCCCATTTTATCTCATAGAAGCTCTACTTCATAGGTTTTCTGTGGTGCATAGCTGCTTGCCTTGGGTAAGAGAAAGATTTCATTGTAAGCTTTTTTTTTTTTTTTTTTTTTTTTTCCCCTGGCTGCAATCGTGTTCATATTACGATGCAACCAAAAGGCTGAAAGAGCACAAGAAAAGAAATGAAAAGATCATGAGCTCTGATAAGGATGCTCAGCTGTCATCACTAACCTGGTGTTAAGTAATGATAATACAATGGCTAATGCCACGGCCTAAGACAGAGCAGGCAGGCACGTGTAGTGAGCAATAAAAGCATATTAAAGCAAATCCATGGAGAATCAATCATATTCCAGCCCCTGGAAGAGTTTGAGTGCCTGGGGTAGGTCTTAACCATTGCTTCTATAGAAGCAAAACTGAGACTGGAAAAAATGAGCTTAGAAAAAGTTTCCTGCTCAGTAGGTGAATTTCCTAATCTTGTTCAGATCTGACTAAATGTTCCTCTATTTTGGCTGAGAAACCTATTTTATGTATATTAGCCTTGGATCTAGCAGGGTCGCCCTGTTCCAAAGTTAAAAAAACCCAAACTGATTGCATGCTCTTATGACTATGCCTCCTTTGTAATGCACACTGTAATTATCACCATGTAGAGAATTTTGCCTGTCTACTCTACAGCTGCTTGTGGGTGAAACAGCAACTCTACGTGAGCGAGTGCACAGATGTTCAGCTATTGAATCACTTCTTTGCAATCCTGGCCTGACGATAATTTGGATGTCAGTGATCTTCAAGCATCTGATCCAGTGTTGGCTTTCTTATTTTGAGAAATCAAATCAAACTTTGGCCTTGAGGATTTTAAAGAACCGAAGCAAAAAAGTGAACCTCCATGACAATTGTGTAGACTGGGAGAGACTGGCAGTTGTGCCTTGGAGCTTCAAGGAGATGTTTATTCTGAATCTCTCTACTTTGCCTAACCTTTTTGAGGAACATCATTAGCACAAAGTAGGCAACGGGCCATTTTCACTGGAATGAACATTTATTGAACAAGCATTGGACAATGTTGCATTTGGGGTTATTTTTTTGTTTGTTTGTTTGTTTGTTTGTTTTTTGTAGCTGGTAAGCCAGTACAAAAGCTCTGTCCGAACTCCCCAAGACTTTGTGAATGGCTGTATCACTGGTTTACACTTAGGATCTCACTGAGAGCATCCTAGAGACCACTGCACAGCTTGCTCCAGTTTACTGCTAGCAGCAAGATGAAAGGAACATTATTAGTCGCCCCCTTTCACAGATGGAAGGTGAGACAGAAGCAGCACCAGCTTCTTCACAGTTGCAGATTCACACACTTGTGCAAACAAATGGCAGACAAATGCTTGCACAAATCTTTCACTTCTCCATAAACAGGAGTGAGAATTTGCACATGCACCATTTGCACATAGTAAACTGTTTGAAGTGTTTAATGGTGTTTAAACCATGCAGATTTGTTTTTCAAACTCATCCTGTTAAGAGACTTCCCCAAGATCTGTAGGTTATAAATGTTAGAGCCGGGAACAGCTGCAAGGAGCGTACCTTTTCCCTGGCATCATGAGAGCAGCTGTTGAAAGAGAAGGTGTTCTCTTGCTTGGATACTATAAACAGAAACTAGAGACAATCTGAAATGCTTCACATTCCAACTTTTGCAAAATCCACTCACATAGATGTTTAACCTCCTAGTAGCCCATACGAACAACTGCAGGACTTTAGAAAACCATTACTTTAGCTTAAATAACATTTTACTTTAGCTGATCTGACCTGAAGACACCAATTTCTCCACAGGTTGATTTGGGTTAGTGCTTTCAGCTTGATCCAGAAGGGAAGAGGAATAGGAATGTCACACAAAAAGTTCCCAACATAATTCACTACCTTCCCAGCCAACTCATGTGTACAATTTCTATGTCAAAATAAAAGAAGCATGAGAGCACAGTTTTCACCCAAAAAACATTTCCTACAGAGGTTGTGTCTTCTAGGCAAAAAAACCCCCAAAAGATTATAAAACCTTTATTTAAAACACTCATTCTTTATTACTAGCATGTGTCATTGATGTAGGGATTCACCCTAAGTAAGGACTGGCTCCAGGTTCTGAATTTACAAAAGTTGCTTTTAAAAGACCATGAAACCAACCATAATAAGTGTGACCACACCTCCTTGTATTTAAACCTGAAGCTGAAAGTTGTCCTTAAGCAAAAATCCATGTGTAGGTTGTAATTTCTAGGTCAGTTTGGGACCTGCAATAGCAGTACTTTGCTGGATCCTACATTTCGGTGTTAGAGCTGTTCCTGTGTTACTGGGGTGCATGCACAGCAGCGCATGAGGGTGTATTAGGAGAGGCGATGCGCAAACTTCACGCTAATTTTCAGCTTTTCTGTATCTCTCTGGGATACCTTGACTTACTGACTGGCTTTGATATTACACCTCACTCTGAACTGGACAAGAAATTTAAAGGATGAAAGACCTGAATCAGATTTCAAAGATAGGTATTGATTCCGTAGGGGAAAGAGAGAGATAGTATTAAAATTTTGGAGGCTGAACGCTTGTGCCCCCAGGCCAACGCTGTACGTTCAGCAGCAGGCTGTCACACCCTAATTGCTAGTACCCCTTTGTGAATCAACATCTCCAAGAAGCCAAATCTCCGTGATGCTTCTTTAATATACATCTTCTCATTTGCCCCACGTATATTTCAGTTTGCCATCTGATAATTGGAATTGTGTGGGTAGCAGCCGGTACCATCTGGCTTGTTAATAAGTAGAGGATAAAAATGTCTAATGCCTTGCTCTACATAAATACAAGAACTACCCTACAAATAAACAGCTCCCTAAAAACCTCAACCGATGAGAACAAAAGAAAATAGTGTGGTCTTAGCTCATTAAAAAACACTGAAGAGAGAATGAGAGAGCAGTGGGAAAGCCTCATCACTTCCCATCTGAAGTTTTAGTGTAACTAAAACATATGGGAAAAATAATGCAAAATTGAACGTGATAATGCACTTTTCACACCAAAACATATTGGGCCACTATACAAATGATGCAATTAAAACTGCTGCCTTCAGGAGCCAAAACCTAAGCTGAATAAGTACGGTACAATTAAAGTTTTTGATTTAAAACCAGTGAAAGATTTATCATAATGAACCTCAGAATTGAGATAATATGACTCGGGGGCATCAAAGCTAAGCTATAGAAAGCCACATGTCCTACAACGTGGAGTTAGAATTGGAAGACTGACATCAGCAGATTTTAGGGCACAGAAAGGCTTACAAGTTCATTTGCATGTGAATGGCCAAGACCATGCAAAATCTTGCATGTAAACAGTGCGGTATTGTAATCAATACTTTAATTAACAGGAAGGCAGTGCAAAGCTGTCTGCATTGGGGAAATAAACTCTGATCCTGTAGGCTGGATGCGAAAGCCGCGCTGTCGTATTTGGAACCTGCTGGAACTTGTACAGCGCCTTATCTGAAAGGCCTCATACGCATCGCGACAATGTCCTCTAATCTGGTAATAAAAAGGGCAGCCAGGCCCAGCCAGCAATGGCTGCAGTCACACTATGCTCCCAAGATGGTGAAAGCAGATTTAAACCTCTTGCAGGGGAAAGAAAAAAAAAAAAGGTTGCCTCCAGCCTGGCCTGGGCAGGGAGGAGGAATAAGGGGGGAAGCCACTACCTGGCTGGGGACCGCAGCGCCCGGGAGGGTACTAACAGGCGCAGGAGAAAAGGCAGCAGCAAGTACTTTGGTTCCTCCCTCGCCACCGGCCACCCCTACAAAATCCCAGCCTGCGAAAGTAGACGTGCTGGAAGTTGGGGTTTTACACCCCGGGGAGTTTCCGCAGCCAGGCTTTGCCTGCCCAGCAGGGGCTGTGCGAAATAGTCACCTTCGTCCTTCCAGATACGAACCCACCTTGGGGTGAGTCAGAGCTCAGAGGTAGCACCTGTCTCCCCAAGAAGCAGGGTTAGTAACATACGATACCATAGCAAGCTGGAGAGGGTATTTCAATTGGCAAAATGGGAAAAGACCCACTTTTGGAAAATGGACCAGTTCTGCGCCGGGTGGAGCTGACATTGTCTGGCACCCAAAGGACTCCTCCTGGACTTCTGGCTGTGCCCCTGACCCCATCACTGTCACTATAAACACAGGAGCTATAGTCACTGCTCGCCTGCCTGCTTTCTTGCTCAAATATTGATCCTCACGCATAAAACTCGTACCATTTACATCCTTTGACATGGCACCAGGCACAAGAGCACAGCTCTCTGGCCAACCTTGCACTAACTCTTGCTGCGAGTCTGAGTTGTACATCATGCTGATAAGGAGCCAGCCTTTGCCAAACAGAATCTGTAACAGCTGAGCCTCCCTCCTCTTCCCTCTTATGGTGAATCATAATTTTGCTCTCATAGCAATCAGCTGATTTTTCACAAAATCTGTAGGAGCCCCATTATCTCAATTAAAATGCTTCTGCTTTTATAGCCTTTGATTCTGTTGTTTTGAAATTTAGCTTCTGCATTTTGAAAATTTAGTTTCATACTGACCAGGAGCACTAACTGGAAGATATCTTCAAGGGAAACAATGTAAGAAGTGTAGGAATAACATGAAGACAGTAATAATGCCTTAGGAGGGGAAAAAAAAAAAAGCTAAACCTACATGATGGGTTGTGCGTAAGAGCTGATAGTGTTTGAAACAGAAAATGTGGGGATTTCTAGTGAACCCATGGCGTACAGAGCGGACCCAGTTCTGACGGGCAGAGGAACGAAACCAGGGGCAGCAGGTCCAAGCGCCTTGGCTGGTACCAGCACCGGGGGGACAAAGTGATTGCACCAGCGTTACAACGACTGCCACCGAGGCATTTAATATACGGTGTGGTATTGCAGGTATCTCTCATCAAACACAGCAATTACTATTGTGAAGTTGATAGCATGCTGCCAGTCGTATAATAATAGCTACTACATGCTCTTACACACATACTCTGGGTCTTTCTTCCTCGCTGTACACACACGCATGGCACTGCGTGCTCCAATGTAAGACCGGAGTTGCTCATTCCTCATACACTTCAGAGTCTTCTTGTTTCACAGATGTGAAAACAGAGCTAGAATCAAGTGTCTTGCCCAGAGTTACCCAAAAGGTTGAGTAGGGCCCAGAGATGGGTTTCCTGAGCTGCTATTTTGTCTCCTGCCAGCTGGGAAACACAAGATGTCCCCTCGCAGCCTTCAGCAGCGATGCTCTACGTGGGGTGCCTCTGCCACAAGCATCTGTGCACGGAGCTCAGCTCTTCAGTCTGTGGATATGGCACTGCATTTGTCTCTGAAGGAATTCAACTTACACAAGCTTTCCCAGTAGGTTTCTATGAGCTTTTTAAAATCTTCATTCCTTCCCTAAAATCTTTTTGACCAGACATCAGGATTAAAGAAGCTGACTCTATCTCCCAGTTCTAGGCAATTCCCTCCCAAGGGAACTAAGCTCATCCTGCTTCTAAAGGATCAAATGAATCTCATCCCAATAAATTTGAAATCAGCATAGAACCTGGCTCCTAATCCAGATTTTGCTTATTGTGGCAGAAATAAGCAGGAAGTACATACAAGATGGTACATATGACTGTAATTAAAGAAGATTGCAGGCCAGATACTTTAAGCCCCAGCTCCAGCTTGAGCAGCAATGACAGGGAACTGTTTGGACAGATGATATCTTCAGTTAAATAAAGAATGAGGTTCGGTCTCTTGTTTTTTTTCTTCATGTTTTATTTTTCATCAGAAGTATAAGAAAGCTGTGCACAGACAGTAAAAGAGGAGTTTGGTAAGGGTCAGAATTAGGCTTGGGGTACCACTAATGATGTTCTACTCTTCACTACCTGGGATGGGTACAAGTACCCACCTGGAATTTTATGATGTTTATGATGCACATGCAAATAGGCATTAACAAGATAGGTATAACAATTCTATGAAATAATAGCATGAAAACTTAATAGATAGTAATTTGGATTGGCCAGAGAAGGGCATTTTGAAAAGGCCTTGCTTGGCAAAAATAACTGTGCATTTAGCTTCTGAAACTGAGGCCTCATCAAGGGGTGTGAAGCTGGACACCAAAAGCTGGAGCTGGGCACTAAAAGCTGGTTTAGAAAAATCTTGTGCAGTAACAGTTTTAGGAGCAGACAGCAGCAACCTAAATGGTAACTGTTGTCACAGAGTTGAAAAGTCCTGCGATTTACTTGGACAATGTCCCTGGGAACATTCGTTAAGAATGAAATGCAGTTGAAGCAATTTGTACCATGAAGTCAGTCAGGAAATCAGGCTAATCCTTGATGAAATTATGTGTAAGCTTGGCTGTCTAAGACTTACTAGAGCAAAAGATGCAGAAGAAAACCGAGCCAGAATGAGATACTGAAAGGTACTGAAACTAGGTCACTGTCCTACATTACACAAAAGCTAAATGGAGCTCTACCATCCCACAGTATCCTGAGTGAGATGAACAAAGGACCTTATCTGGTGCAAATCTTCTAGCAGCCTCCAAGTTATACAGCTGCATAAATCATAAAGAAACCTTAAGCGTAGCAGAAATGCCAAGACAGGTTGAATATACAGCACTGAAGGAACACAGGAGGAAATGAAGGGCATGACTTCTGTCATAACTCTGCATCATTGCATAACAAATTCCCATCAAGAAATCCTGTGACTTATTAAATGAAAAAAGAGAAAAGAGAAAAGAGAAGAAAAGAGAGGAAAGGAAAGGAAAGGAAAGGAAAGGAAAGGAAAGAGAAAAGAAGTACAATATGAATAGGATGGAGGGTCTATGAGGGGAAAATCCATGACATATTTAGATAGAAACACTAAGGCAGCAGGAAAGAAGAGGTGCTTCATTAGTAAATAGAAATAAGATTGCAGTAGAAAACATAATCTGTTTTCTACACCATAGACTCAAAAGCTTTCATTGTGATCAGCTAAGAGATAGGATAGACTTCCTGAGCTGATGGAACAGCAAATGTTGACTGTTCTTGCTTCCCTTCCCTCTCTTTGATATTCAAAGCTTCAATTCCCTTTAAGTTCAATCAATGAAATGTATGTATTTTTACCCAATGAAGCACTTTTCCCCCTTTTGTAGGCATAGATATAGAACAATTATTAAAAATAGAAACTTCAGAAGATGGAAATAGTTTGAAAGGTTATTTCAAACACAAGATTTTCTCATTTGCGGTGGTGTTCCCCCTGCCCCATGGCTTGTGTTAGCTTAGCAATGAATCTGGCTGAACTGTTCGCATGATTCCTTTTTAATGGAGAAAGACCCTCATTTCAACACTGAAATAAACCTTATCGAAGCAAGCTGTTTAAAGACGAATGCAGGAACAGTAATAATTTTAGATAATAATAATTTAATCTATTAACTGTGGTTATCATAGCTGCTATCCAAAGCCACAAGGAAAAGTGTTTCTTTGCCCGCGGTCCCTGTCTGAGATTACTGGAAACACCTGAGAATACAGCGTTGTTTTCTTAGGTGTATGTAGAGCCTAACATGCCCATACTGCTGCCCTCCCCCAACCTTATAAACAGCAGATATTCAGAATTAGCGTAAGCCTTTAAAAAATGAGCTGTGGGGAGCTGCCTGTCTGACAATAAGGCCTTCTAAATTTGTAATTTGAATTTAGGCAGTCAGACGAAATGAAAATGTTGTCCTCAGTCTTCATCTGTTGAGCAGGAAGGCACATTGCTAAGGGAGATCTCTTTCTGCTTCATCTGCGATGTACGAGAAGAGACTATCCCAAGCGTCTGCTGACCTGAGGGTCTACAGCTAAAGTTAAACAGTAATTTTAAAGGACCCTGAAAACAATATTCTTTGATATTCATTAAGAAATAATAAGGAAGATTACTTAAATAACTATTAGTTACTTAAGAAGCAGGTCATGCTGTCCTTGGATAAGTGTCCTAGAGCAAAGAAAAGTCTGAGCCGCAGCGGGGCGGAGCAGAGCTTCCCAGGCAGGACGGCTCTGTCTCCATCCCAGCCCTCTGCTGACTCTGCAGCTCCAAACTCGGCAAGATTTGCGAGTATCCAGGATTCACGTCATGATCCAAATTGTGAACCTCTGCTCAATTTAAATGCAGGTTACGTCACTTTTTCTAGCGTCAGAGTCCATTTTGGTTCATCTAGCTATACCTATTCAAATAAAAAATTACCAGCTACTTAATGGGCTTTAAATTTACCTTATTTTCTAAATGAAAATTGTTCTTGGTATATCCGTGGGAAGTTGGAATCGGAGGTAAGAAATGCTCCTGAAGCCACTAGCATTCATCCTCAATAAAAATGGCCTGTTTTTGCTACAACGAGCAGTAAAAAAAGGAAGTCCATTAGATACTGGAAATATTGCCTTTCTAAAACGAGCAGATTTTTTTTTGTGCAACGTCTAAGCACTGCAAATCTCAGCAGAAAATTGCACTGGAACAGTGGGCGGTTCCGAATTGCTGGAAACTTTACAATGGCTTTTATGTTTAAACATCATTTAGCAGCTGTTAAAGGTCAGCACAAATCCTGTACTTTATCAGTATAAATGAAGTCTACAACTGCCAAGAACAGAATGCATTAAATAATGCAGTGATTATTATCTTGATTTTTTTTCCCCTTCAGAAGTGAAAAGGACCTCTTAAGCAGTTCCATTTTTCTCCTCCTTATTTCAAATTGACAAAGTAAAACACTAATTAAATTATTTATACCAGAAATTTACTTACAGGGATGACACATTTTGTACACAAAGCAAGTAAAACATCTGACACATTACATAGTGCCAGGTGCAGTTAAGAAAGTGTAATACAAGTCAGCATCTAGAGGCTAAAAAACCCAATAAACTTGCTGCAATGTTTCATTATCAATTTTATTTCCTACCATACACCAAATGTACAGCACAGAACACAATTTTGTTGTTTTGATGTAAGAAATATTAATTGTATGAAGAAACAGTATACAAACTACTCCAAATTAAAAAATGCATACATCATTGCTCTTTACAAAAGGTCTAATTTACAGTATAGCTCATCAATGCATTTAAACACAAAAAANAAAAAAAGAAAAACAAAAAGAAAAAAAAATCAGTGCACATTACAAAACACATCAAGTACAAGGGAGGCAAATAAATACAAACATACTTCACAGAACATCCTGAGCAAACAACCAAACACAGATAAATTAACCTGAAGCCATAGTAAATCATAATAATAAATACATAGGTCAGTAAGAGATTTTCCTTTACTTAAATAAAATATATAACAAATTTGTTAAAATATTTAGTAAATTAAATTTTAGTCTTTGTAACGAGTGAACTCATTTTGTATGCATTTAACAAGTATAACAAATGTTCGCTTTTTGTGTTTGTTTTTTTTTTTAGCAAGAACAATAACTTTAATAGCAAATTTTTGTTTGGTGTCCTCCTATTTATATTAGACAGCACATATGGTAGCTTTTGAAAAATCGATTTAAAAATAAACACAGCTCCTAAGAACATACATTTTCCCCTGTCTAAACTAAGATCGGAGAGTTGAATCAACTCTCAAACCAAAAGCAAGCCCCACCTAATGCAGAACAGTGACCACAGTGCATGAGAGTTGAATCACTTTTGAATAGTACTTTTGTGCAGGAACAGTAATAATATAATTGTATATGTCAAGCCTGTGAATGCCATCATATTCAATCTAA
The DNA here is from genome assembly GCA_013400195.1 of Aramus guarauna. Lineage (NCBI taxonomy): Eukaryota > Metazoa > Chordata > Aves > Gruiformes > Aramidae > Aramus > Aramus guarauna. The sequence continues at coordinate 285,660 of VXBL01007068.1, read as the reverse complement.
ATATAAATGAGGCTAATAAAAATAAACACTTTCATTATAGCACGGAAAAATTAAACACACGCTAGATCCATGTATACATTTACACTGAGGCACATATGCACATGAGGTGTGTGTGCATACAAAAAAGGCAGTTTAGCTGGTTGTTTATACCTTTTTCTTAAAAAAAATAAATATAAAAAAAAAACCTTTTGAAACAACGCTTAATTACTTACAATCCCTGAAATAGACATTGCCTCTGTTATAGCCACCGCTACTTTCTGACGGATTCGGAAGTTCCACACCCAGGCTAACCAGGCACCGAGGCACACCCCGGCACCTCCGCGCAAGCGCTCGTCTCTCTGCCCCTCCGTCTGTCGTTACGCGCAGTAGCACTCGGCACCCTACCCAAAGGCTGGTAACAAATTCAGTGTCAGCCTAGTCTTAGTGAGGAAGGATGGGAGAAACCAGCCACGGTGTTGCTACCGTTCGTTCAAAGAGACAAGCACCCACCGTTGGGCTGGAGTGGTGTTATTCCTCTCCAGACCGCTGCCTTCTCAGCTGGCGTTAAGTTCCAACCAGTATTAAATGCCATTTCAGGGGAGATGTGTTCGATTCATTATGTACAAAGCCTTCCGCTTGGGATGTGTTTGCGTTTTTCAAATCCAAATCCATAGCAATACTGGTCACTTGGCTAAAACCTCAACGTCTTGTACTAAAAAAGTACCAGTCCTATCAAATTATCCTTCTTGTTTAGAGATAATTGTCATTTCCCTCCATGAGCTTTGTCTGGAAAAAAAAAAAAAAAAGAAAAAGCGCAAATAACAAACAAAAAACAAAACCAACAATCCAACGAAACCTGCAGTGGTAAAATAAATCTGAAGTTCTCTTGAAACATTTTAAATAATCATTCGCATAGGCTAAATCACACAGCCAAGTCAAGTGCTTTGCTGATTGCTATATTTCATTATTGCTAACGTATTCTTTAACACACTGTTTTCCAGCATACTGTGCTTTTAAGAGCCCGAGTTCCCCACTAGTGGGCACCATTTGTCTTCTCATTCCATGCATCTTCACATCTCATGTTACCGCAAACCCATTTCTGATACAAAGCCATTATAAAAAAGCAGGATGTGAGGAAAATAAAACTAGAACCACGGTTCAGTCATTTGTTACTTTCATAGGTTTTTTTTTTTTCTTCCTGTACAAACCCAGCAAGTTTTTTTTTTGTTTTTTTTAATTTACAGTATAACTTTCAGTCTATTTAAAATCCCATTGGAAAATAAATTAATAAACACATTTGTAAAAATATGGCAGGCCGCAAAAATGCTGTTAAAAGATAAAAAAAACAACTCTTTGATTAGAAATAAATAAAAAATATAAAAAATAGTCGCACACACTTTTTACATTCACTTTACAAAAACTGAGTGCAAAAGAAGAAAAAAAAAAGGAATTGTACTGAAATAAATACAATATACTAACAGAGTGCATTGCTGTTAATACAAATAGTCTGTTGTGTTTTATTCTTTTTTTTTATGTCAGCTGGGAAAAAAAATTAGTGCAATGTTGCAATTGTAAATGCAGCATGGCAACCTACACCCCTTAGCAGTACATGAACTCCTAACAGATCCATCTGGAGTTTACTGCTGTTAAGTAATTTCTGTTGCCCAGCAGCTTTCACATCCTACACATGGATGCCCTTCACTGCCTGTTTGATACTTTCCAGCAGAGCTTTGCATTCGGGGGAATAGTCCCGTTCCAGATTGCTGTACATGTCTGTGAGTGTATTTACATATGCTTCGAAATTCTGCTCACTGATTGGCCCCTAAATGAAGACAAAACAGATTATAATTGTAGGAGAGAAAATTAAGGCCAAAAACCCCCAAACACCCAGCCCCAAAGCATGGAAAAGCAGCGATATGGCAACCAGGGAGAAGTCGTCAACAGGGCAGCCATCCAAATTAATGGAGGGGTTGTAGAAACAAAGAGAGTTGCATGTGCTGGGGGAACCACACAGTCTCCAAGCAAGAAAAGGGGTTGTTATATATTATCACCAGCGTAACTTGCTTTTTTATTGTGGCCTGTTTGGCTCTGGGCTTGTGGCTGACATCCCCGTAACTGCCCAGCGGTACTCTTGAGATTGGGAAAGGGGAGCGTGACTCTGGAGGCCCAGGTACCTTCGTGGATTTGGCCTGTGTTCGCAAGTAAGACATCAAGAACGTGGAGTTTTTGAGAAGGCAGAGCTTTGTTGGCTCCAGACCAATCACCTGTATGAAACAGGTTAAAGTGTTGATCTAGGAGCAGAATAAATAAGGATTCTCGCTGTGAAATTTTCACTCTTTGTGCAGGGTGGACATTCAGATAGGGAGGGACGAGGAAAAAACCTCTGCAAAGTAAATTAGGCTAAAAGAGCTCCCTACTGATGCAGCTCCAGTGCTTCTGCCGGTCCCTGGGCTTGCTTATCTGCTTCAAGTGCTGGCAAAACTGTCTCAGAGAAGGTGTGGAGCTGCTGGCTGGGGTCTTACCATCTGTGGAAGCTGAATGTCAGCGAGGCTGGAGATGAGGGCTTGGCTTAAGCCAGCTAACTCCTTCAACAGGCTCTCGTTGTTCTGCTCTATGAGTTTGTTCTCTTCTTCTATTGTTTTCAGATTGCTCTCCATAGATGTGATCTAAAAGACACAGGCGGGCACAAACACACAGACAGACAGACCCTTGGCAGCGTCGTAACTGCAGTTTGAACCCAAAACGGCAGCCACGTGATTGTAAGAGGGGCCGCAATGGATCGGAAATTCAGATATGGGTTTTTTTAAGGACAGACATAACTTCTCCACAGAATATTCAGAGCAAGGAAGAGGTTGTATTTGCTCTGAACCGATGGACTTTGCTGCTCATTCGCTGAGAAACCTTGTGGCAGGGAGGCCCCGGAGGGTGCCCCGCGACGGGAGGGGGGAAAAGAGCTTGGGGCGGGAAGGTCAGTGTGGGGCTGGGATGGAGAGTGTGGCCGCAGGGCTGGCGGAGGGAAGGAGAAAGGAGGGTGATGTTTACATTGCTGTCCTGCTCTTACAGCTTCCCTGCTGATCGGCCACAATAGCAAGGGCACGTATTAGCTGTTGTGCTACTTTCCTGCCCCGCTCCTGGGTGGAGAGTAGGGCTGTGGGCTGGCTGGGATTAGCGGCAGGGCTGACGCTGGAAACAATACGAGAAAAATAGAGTGGAGATGAAACTGAGAGGTTCAGCGCACAACGATCATCGCAAAGATGATCTCCGACCAGCAGAATGGAAACGAGGGGTTTGGAAAGAGCAGGAAAAAGCATCCCAGGTAGCAAAATTGTGTCTTTTTAGCATAAGAGCGCGGGGAATATACTCAGCTCTGAGGGCTCGTATGTCAAAAGCGGTGCCGAAAAAACGAAGGCAGCGACGGCAGGGCCTGGTTCCCTGCGGCCCAGCTCCTCTCCCCGCAGCGGGGCAGGGCAGAGCCAAGGGCTGCCACCCCTCTGCCCGACCGTGGCTCCACAAGGCACCGAGCGATGGAGTCACGTCCACAGCTCGTACGCCCACCTGCTCCTCCTTAGGTGCACCTTTCTGCACTACTTAAAAGTCTCTTGCTGTGGCCACTTTAATCCCTTGCTCATGCACCGTCACACATCAAAGCTGTCCCCGGGGGGGGAACCCCTTTTTGCCTGCCTGCGATCCACTACAACCTCTCCTCTGGAGAGCGCTTGCAGCAGCCTAACACTTGTCCGGGCTGATTAGAAGGAGACGGAGCAAGCCACGCAGGTGACGTGGCTTCAGCTGTAATTCAGTTCAGGCCTTGCTGCTCAGACTGCCTTCGCCAGGGAGCAAGTCCAAGGAGAAGGAACCTGACTGCATCAACTGGGCGGTCCCTGCGCAAACAGCACAGAGATCACCGGCCAGAACTGCAGGAAGTGTCCTGAGACACTGACCCCCCCCGCCCCCCTCACTGCAGTGCAATTTGGGATGGACATCCCCACAGCCTTTGCAGCATGAAGGCGGATCATTTAGATCCGGCACAGGTGGGATGAACCTCACCCTTATTTAGACCAAACACACAGTGGTTATTACATAAACAGCATCAATCAACACTGTGAATTCCAGTGTGGTGTAAATACAGAGGGGTACGGTTACACACAGTTTTAGATCAGTTTAGACTTAGTTCAGTTCCCAGATCTCATTTAGAAACTTTTTTCTTAAACTAAAATTATTTCCTAAATTATTGAGCGAGCTTCTGCTCTCGCTTTTACCCAGTCTGCCAGGTGAACTCCCAGGTGCATACAGGAGTCTCTGTAGGGATGAACATATTCAGCTCACTCCATAGAACCACTATCGGTGTCTTAAAGCCAATTTAATCTCTCCAGTACACAAAAGAATGAAAGAGAACTACTCTTTTCCATAGCTCCTGTCAAAATCCTCTGCTACACAGATCAGCAAAAGGCATCTATTCTTCACCAGGTGTTGCCTGGAGGCAAAATTCAAACTATTTGAATAACTGACAGTGGGTGAACTGAAGCAGGGAGATTTTCCTAGGTACACATAAGAACAAAGTCAATTCACATTAAGAGTTAGAGTGTTCTGGTAAGAGGTAATATCCTCCCTAAAAAACCAGAGTCATGGGATTCAGCACAGTTTGGTCAACAGAGGTTTGGTCAACAAAGGAAAATGAATGTTCTGTTTGGTAAATATGATTTTTCTGCTTGCCAAGTTTAGCTCCAAACTGCCCCGATTTTGTCATTCACCAGATCTTTAAGACAATACCCACAAATCTGCTGCTTATTTATAGAAAACAAACAAACAAAAACTTTACAAAAAAGCCTGTAGGATTTTGGTACTTTTAAGTGCCACAGAGTGATGGGAAAACAAGTGCACAGGAGACAAACTGTGTTTCAACATAGCATTTACACAGCATTTAATTTATTTATTGTCCTTAAACATAGCACAAGAAAAGGTAAAACTTTCACATTGATGTCATACCTGGGTTTGAAGTTTCATCATGTCAGCTTCAATTTTGAGATTGGATTCATTCAGTTCTTTTATTTCCTCATCCAAGTGTCTGATTTCTTCATCACTCTCAATACCTACAAATAGTTGAAAATACCAATATCAGATTTAAAGTTTCCACATGTAAATGGATGTATGAGTAACAAGCTGCATTACCTGCTACTGAACAAGAGGAAGATAATAAGCTTTTGATCTAATGATTGATCTTTAAATTGCCTCTTACTTTCCTTTTACTGTCAAAATTGTTTCCTAGCTATAAAACATCTGTATAAGCTGAAACATAGAAGGGGCTTTCTGAGCCTTTTTTGTTTCACAATTTTTTTTTTTTTCCCAGTGCAACATGCAACTATAAGCTGGAGGGTACAGAAAGGAAAAATTGCCCAGAAAGAGGAAAGTTTATCATAAAACATGAAGGGGTGTTTACAATGTTTTGTTTTGTTTTAGAAGAAACATAACAGCAACCCTTTTGCAGGGAACACCCTTGGGTAACATCTCCATTAGTTTAATTGCTGACTTTAGTAAGCTCATCTGTACCTGCCTCTGATCTTGCAAGTTCTGGGAGGGCAAATCTCTGTGCAGAATAACTTCAAGAAACACAGCCTTAGTTACATGTGATAAATAGTGAAAAATTAAATAACAGCAAAAGGCAAATTTTCAGGAAGCTAAAAAGCATTACAGAAAAAAAAAAAGAAAAAGAAGGAAGATTTTTACATCCTTACAAGTTAGATAGCAAAGAAAAAAAACTTCAGGTCTTTAATGCAAGCCTTGTCCCGAAAAATACTGAACAGCTACAGCTGCTGGCAATACATGTCCCTCTTTCTGCTTAGCATCACTCTGAGAGCGACTCTGCCTGGAGGTTTGTGCCACTGTGGTTCCTGCTTTAAAACCCGGAGCCCTGCTCAGAGTCTGCTGGGGACCCAGCTTGGGAAACCTGTGAGCAGCAGTCCCTGCCCCAGGGAAAACACGGGCCCATGGAAGCAAACAGGGACACAACCATTTTGCTCAGCAGTTGGAGGCGTAAAGCCTAAGTTCCCTGAATCCTGGCTCAATGCCCAACTTCCTAAAGCATGTCTAAGAAAGGAGGCTTCTACGTATTTCCCCTACAAGTATTTGGTATTTGTTCCTTTTCACTTGGATTACTAAAATTGTCCAAGTACTGCAGAGAGCTAAACCATGTAACATTTAGAGAGAGGAGTCAATTTCTGCACACAATATTTATCCCTTCTTACCTTAGTCATCAGAGCTAAGTCCTCCTGATCTGTAACTAATAATTTATTAGTAATAACAATATTGAAAGCATCTCCAAATAAAAAAAATAAAAAAAATGCTCTGAGACAAGATGAGAGCATACCCTCAAAGTCAAGTTATCATGATGTAAATGAGAATAATTTTATAATCTCTCATGCAAAGATTTTTGTTATTCAAGATTTGTTATTGCTAGAGACAACTGAAAGGAGTGAGAATTAATGCCAGAATGGCATAAAGGGGCATAAGTATAAATGGGAGTCAGGGCCCTTCTATCTAAATAAATGTCATCATCTTTTACAAATCTCCTTACCACCACTTGCTTTAAGCTTGATAGTCATTAATTCTTCCGAAATTTTGCCCTTTTTTATGGCTTGTGCATTCAGAGGACAACCAGACAGGCTGAAACGGATAGAAAAAAAACATTAGCACCCACTTGAAAATGGCAACAATCCTTTCAGGCAATATTATCATGCACTTGGACAGACCTCTGTACTTAAGGTCACATCAGTATCTCCATTATAGCATAGCTTCGGGGAATGACATAACTCATAAAGAGCCATTTAACTGTATATTCCAGCTTGAAAATTGGCACAGAAATCTCAACCTATAAGTAAATAACTCTTAAGTATATTTCAAAATAGTCAAAATAGCAGTGGCAACGACTGTTAAGTTATGTGAAGATGCATTTACAGAATTCTTGAAGTTCCAACACTTATAAATAAAAACTCTGTATTGTTTTTATTGAGGTCTTGTGCTCCAGAGAAGAGGGGCAGTATGGTCCTTTAAAAAGGCAAGTTTACTATCTTAAAAAAAAAAAAAATAAAATTGTTAATGGGATAATTTCCATGGTGCACAACTATTGTATCATTTTGTTGATACATAATAATGATCAATACAATAATAACTCTGGATATACCCTATAGACTGTAATAGCTTTTTTTGAATGGTTCTATTATATAGTCAGTTTGCTTTTTAACCACTGTTCACATTAAATTACATTTTGCTGTGTCAAAGCTTACAATTTCATCAGCTGGTAATTATCTGAGGCAATTTTTATAGCCCACTAAAGGGCTAAGATGAATTGTACTGTCTTAATACTATCTTTATAAATAACAAAGAAGAAATACCCATATGCTGAAGAACTGGCAGAAGGATTTGTATTCCCATGTAGCCAAGTAAGGAGTGAAGGAAAATTTTGTTCCACAGGAAAATGGTTGATTTTGGTGTGTAAAAATTAAAACCAAAAATCTTAACAGGCATGGTGTTTCCACATGGAAGAAAAAAAAAAAGCTTTTGTGGGTTAAAGTTAGCTTCACACCGGCTTAGCTAAAAGCTATGCAGGGAAAGATAGTAGTTCTCCAGTTCTAAAATGCTGCTTGGTATCTCTGCCCAGAGCAGATAACTAACTGGAAGGATGTCTCAAAGCCATGGGTTACTTGTCAGAATTCAAATGTCCGAGGAAAGGATATCATATCATATCACAAAGCTATATTTACTACCTCATTTTAACTAACACGATCCTGAGTGTGATCCAGCATTATGTAGGACAGAAATCATCTGTAGTTTGAGCTGTAACCAGCTAACATACTATTTATGTTATTTGCTTAATTAGCCCCAATTTACAGTAGTGTCCTAATGTAAAGATTTTAACATGGGATAAAGTTAGGACAACAGTGGACTCTGACTGAATTTGTTCAAGGCACCTCGGACATTCTTGAATTGGAGAAGTTGGTTCAGAGCATTAAAAAGAAAGCAAAGAAGGTTCAGAATATAGACTTAATTCCTATTACAGACAGGAGACCAAAATTTGCCAGGTATTAATTAAGATTCTATGGCCAGATTCTTGAGTAATATTGATTGAATGTGATCAAATTACACCAGTGTTTTCACAGTGATATAGAAAATTGTAGTGTTCCTTGTTCCTGGTTATATGTGAGATTCCTACTTTGTAAGGACAGTTTTCTTTGTAATATTGTTATAACTTCAAACTTGTGTAATCCATATGGGTTCTACATGTTTACTTTTTTGTGTGGTTCTAGCTATATAAATACAAAGTTTATGAAAACAGCTTTTCCACTGGTAGAAAGATGAAATGAATGCAGCCATTGCTCTTGCTAAACCTTTTCTGGTGACATTTCAACGATATTTGCATTGTCCACAAAAGATATACAGATACAACTCCATATTTGCCTAGGAAAGAACTCTATTATATTTTAAACCATGTAGAAACTGTGCTAATCTGAAGAAAAGACCTTGGAAAGTCCCACTGCAATGGGAACACAACAAAAAAGAGTAACAACTTGATCCCAACTCTCTAAAAGTTACTCTGATCCATACTACTTGAGCTGCAATGTAAACTATGTTGTTACTTAAAAGACTTCAGCACAATTCATTCAGACTGTAACCTCACATGTTGCCAATTCAACAGTGGAATGTAAAGGAAAAATAAAAAGAGAAAACACAAAGTTATACCTTCTGTGGGTGACAAAAACATTATTAACATGACCCAGCCCGTTGCAGCCTGGCAAAGGACAGTGTGGCAGCTCTTGTTTGTTCAGTTTCCAGGATAGTGAAGACCCATTGACGGGACTCTCCTTCTGTCTCTTGGCAGCCAAAGGACAACCAGAAGCAGTGCGATGAGAAGTGTATTTACCTGATATGTGACCTTGGCCATCACAGCCTATCACTGGACATCTACAGAAACACAGCAAAAAAACCCCCCGTTTTCACTGGAGAGAGCAGGCGAAGACAGTCTCGAGAAAGTCTGAGAAAATAATTCCAGCTGCCCATGGCACTTTGCATTAACGGAGTAAGACTCAGTCCCTGGAGGCACACTGTACCTGAGCATCCAATTCATGTCAAGCTGAGTTAGGGGGCGTTCAGCTGATCTTAAGATTAGGCAATTTAAAATACAGTCATACAACCTAAGAAACTAAAACATTCATTTAGATAATATTTTACCAGAAAAAGAAAATTGAAATTCTATCACAGGCAATAAATCACACTTCTGCAGGTGTGTGGAAAGTCAACATGCTCTCCTCTCTAGCGAGGTGTCTGGCATGAAGCAGGAGGTGTGTTCCTGTACCTGGAAGACCTGTATCATCTCATGCAAATACTTGTGAAGAGAGGTTTGGGAGTTTGCTGCACTGCTCTGTCAGTGTTAGGCAACCTCTCATATATCATTAGCAAGTATTAAGTACAAGATTGTATGCAACTAGATCTTCATATCGTTATTCTGGCAGTTATCATTTACTGATTTTAATGGAATGTGTGGTCAAGTCAGGAACGTAGTGAATCTCTACTGAGTTTCCAGTTTTCACTTTAAGTGAAATTTTAATTTATTTTTAGAGGAAAGACGTGAGACATACATTTAAGTTCTCCGGGACATATTTTTAAGGTGTCACTCTGATTTAATTAGTTGACATGTTAATATTTCACTACAGGCAGAAATAATTTGTTTTCCTTCATTTTGCCAATTTTTCCAACCAAGTGGCACTTTCATAGCACTGTTTGAAATAATTGGACCAATGCAAGCAGATATAGCAATCTTTCCTCACTGTTCAAGCTCCAAGGTGATGGACTCCACCAGCTTTGCTAGAAGCAGAAACACTTGGTTTAGCTCCAGTTCTAGGCCATATTCTCATGTGGCTAATATTAATTGGGGCATCTCCTATGATGCCTCAAGCCCTGAGCTCTTACGGGCTTTCCACCCCCCCCTTCACTGGTGGTAGACCTCTGCTTTTGTACTCACTTAAGTTCAGGGTCTTCTTTTTCTTCCTTGGTAGGAGTCACTTTGATACCTCCTTTCCTGGCACGAGGACAACCAGATAAGCTGAAAGAAGCACACAGAATAAAAGCCACCTCTTTCTGCTGCTGCTTGCCGAGAACCCGGAGCGCTGCAGCCCCGTGTGATGGAATGGATTTTACCTTCTGTGCGATGCATAGTTCCCCGTCACGTGGCCAGAGCCATCGCAGCCAGGTGTCGGGCACCTATGGAATAATACAGGGAGCTTACAAAATACGGCTTCAAAGACACACAGTAAATAACCTGTACCTTCTGCATTTTGTTTTTCTTGGAAGAAAGAACAGCAGAGATTTTGTTGAATAACTAAAACTGGTTCTTGCTGATTTTTTTAAAATGAGCAGACTCTTTTTTTTCTTCTTCTTTTATAAGAAAGTTGTACTAAGGAATGTGAAATGTATTGTATACGATGTGTAGATTTAATTAGTTTATAATATTGTTTGCACCAAACATTTTTCCTTGTACTGGATCAACATTACAAAAAAAAAAAAAAAAAAAAACCAGCTTGATATAGATCTATTTGTAAATTTACTGTTATATGTTTGTTTGCTATGCTTCTGACGTTTTCAGGTTCCGATATAAATAAGCACTTTGCCAGTATTTACTCAAGGGGAAATGGAAGCAGAGAAGCAGTTTTACTTTTGGGCATCAACAGATGATAGCCAGAATTTTAATTTAATAATTTGTATATTTTAGCACTGTAAGCATACACCAGGACCATATCTTTCTAGCACTAGATTCAATTGGGTATTCAGCTTGGCAATTGGATTATGTTTATGTCTCATAGTTAAGGGGTTTCTGTGTGTGTGTGTGCAACAAACAAGCTTTTTCAAGTATGAACATTTAATACTAAAACATCCATACAATGAAAGGAAATAAACCTGCCTGTTACTGTGGTTTTGCCAGCAGTCTGGGAGCGTGGGCTTCTTGCTGCTGGTTGCACATGAGGAATGTGCTCAAAAGCCTGCTAGAGTGGGTAGCTCTATCCAGTGACTTCTGTGGGGTTTGGAGCAGGACCTTACTGGTAGCACCTTCCATCTCAGAAGATCAATTTTTATTTATTTGAGGGTATTGTATTTCTTGTGTGGGTTTTTGTTTTGGTTTTGTTTGGGGTTTTTTTTCGTTGTTTGTTTGTTTGTTTGTTTGTTTGTTTGTTTTTAAAAAGAAGAGAAACACACCTCAGCACACAAAGCAGCACAAGCCAAATATTTACCTTTAGAAGTTGTGCCAGCCATTTCTGTGTTTCTGTATTATACAGCACAAAGTTCTTACGCTAAGCATCCCTAAGGGCCTTTTGAATGCTATGATTTTTACAGAGTATCAGAATTACAGAAAGAGTTGTGCCAAATAATCTTGTACTGAACAATCAAGGAAACTTGCATTGTCCAATACTCTCTTAAGGGTCTCAGTAGTTAGCAAGTCTTTCCTGAGGTGAAGAGATGGGTCATTTAATGTGGTCGTTGGTAAGCTGCCATGGAAAACACATACAAATATAATTGTAATATTTGAGTGTGCAGGTGTATCTCTTCACAGATTATTTAAAACTATTTTTCTGCGAACAATTAATTTGTCAAAAATGTGATTTCCTTTGGACATGACCAAATTTATTCACTGATTCAAGTAGAATTCATCAAATAATTTCAACTGAAGAGAGGGGAGACTTTTTTTTTTTTTTAAGATAATGTCAAAACATTTCATGATGACATTTGCTGAACAAAATATTTTGGCAGAACGACATGCCTCATGCTGACAGCAAAGGTAGAGGTGTGGGTTGCAGAGTGCCAGATACGCTCGACTGTGTGGAGCTAAATGTTGACCTGTCTGAATGTGGGACAAGGACTGGGCACAATGTCATGTGGAGCAGGCAGCAAGGGCAGATGTCTGGAGAGTGTGAATGCTCACAAGTAAATCCAGAACACCTGCCAAATACTATGGGTATTAATTTTGGCTACTTGTTTTATCAGATGATCACAGATGGAAGAGCTGTCTGCATAGACTGGACGTGGATTTTAATTCAGTAAGAGCTCTTTGTGGGAGACATTCAGATGGAGCTATGGACTTAAAAAAGACACTGAACTAAATTTAAATCTCCCCATCTGTATTTACCACTTCTGGCAGCAGTCAGATTTCACTATCAGACTAGAGTCCAAGGTATTCTTGAGGTCATTAAAGATTTGAGGCTGAGATATTATTGATAGGAATGATATTACAAGATACAAGATTTCAGGTGGACTACTGGTAAATTAGTAAGAAGCATCACTAGAAAGACTCCTAAACTTTACCACTGGGTTGGATTTTCCAAATATTGGTTATATCTTTGTATGGATTGTGAAATTCCACAATACAAGATACACCAACAACGTATTGCCTTACAGTCAGTAATACTGTGGATCTCCATCAGCTTTTAACTGGCTGATGAGTTTGGATTGGTGCCCCAGGTTAGGGAGTCATCCTCTGTTTTGGATTCCTGTGCAGAGCCAAGAAAATCAGATTTACATTGGACAGCCAGAGGCCTCAGGAGCTCAAGCTAGAAGATGTCAACTCTCAGGTGGGTGTAGGTTACAGGTTATTTTACAATTCATCAAGTTTGTTTTCCAAGAACAAATCTCTCCGTGATTAAGCACAGAAATTCTTATCACTGTGCACTGAGTACATGCTATTTTGTTCCCTTGTCCAAGAGGGTTGCTTTATTTTTAGGTAAATATACTGCAACTTCATGTAAAATCAATACACTGAGCTGCAGGTCTAGGAGCATTTCTGGTACTGTTATACCCTGGAAAACTCACAGAGATGGCTGGGTAAGAACCTTAGTTAAGGCAAACCCACAGAGGTCAGCTGAGGAAATTATTGCCTGAAATATGTCAGGCTGCCTATGGAATATGGATCAGTATCAACGTGTTGTGTGAAACCTATCTAGAAGAACTGCTAGAATCTCCTAAAATTGACCTAAAATATAACCACTGAAACAACTTGTCTAAGGATAAGTTTGACTACCTGTTCCTTAAAGTTTCTGAATTGTAAGTAAATGTCTTTCTAAAGTACACTTATAAAATTATTTAAGGCTTGATAAGCAGCTCTTCGGTGAAATAGGATAAGCAGTCACAATTCACCCTTATAGCTTTAAAATCTAAGAGTCATCATCAACTTCATTATGTTTTAATTTGACCACCTTAGATTGCTCTGTGCAAGTAAGAATCCTCAGATAAAAATTTCTTGAAAGGCTCACTTTCTGAACAGATCTGCCTTATTTCCAAACTGTAGATCACATGGAAGCCTTGTATCTTTGCTGGCTTAGAGTTTCGTAATTAAAGCCAAAATCATATCTTGATTCTGGCAAATGAAACACGAAAAACATTTGGGAAAAAATACACAGCTTTTTCATATTCATGCCTAAGTACATGAGGGTACTTTCATGGCCTGATTCTGTCAGCATTTATGCCCTCTGCTCACATAGCAATAGTAAAATTAACTATTGATCTCACTGTGCTGTACCAGTGCAGGCACAATTGCAGTTTTGGCGCATGATTTCATTTTGCCAACACTTATCAAAAACGGAGATTTGTTTAAAATTTCACCTGAACAATGTTTGCGGGAAGCTAAAATAAGGTGGTATATTTGTGGAAAATAATTTTATTTAGCCCTTTTTCCTTTTGCAAATTGTCTGTGAACAGATTTTGATTTTTGCTCTTTTTCTAGTTATTTGAAATTAAATGCTAAGTGCGTTATGCAACATATTTCTGTCTGTGAAATGTTCATGAACTTTGACTTTGTCTTTCACAACTCACTTATTATACAAGGCGTACAGTGTGCAGTTTGTCATTTAAGTCATATGCTGTTGCTCCTCTTTCCTTATGGCATGACCAAAACTCTAGAAGCTTTAGTGGAAAAATAACCATATTGGTATGCAAATTTCCTTATTCACACATGAATATGAGGGGGGGTGCTGCATGAGGAGCAACTATTCAAAATATTTGTGTGAGTGTCTACGTATGGCAGAAAGCCAACAAAAGCAGGGACAAATATATATGACTCAGCAAATGATTTAAAATTTGTCAGCATTTTCACAAGTCAGTTCCTTTCTTCTTGTGCTGCTCTTTTTAAATCAAATTAAACCTAAATTTCATACCTTTAAGACTCCAAGATGGAAAAACTGAAACAGTTTGCCAGTGTGTTAGTTTACCTACTGGATTTGGGGATTGCTTTGAACAGTTGTCCATATAAATGGCCTTTCTTGGCCATTTTGCCGCATCTCCAGCAGGTTCAACTCCATAGCTACCACCAGTTTGGCCTTTTGTTTATAATTCAAGTTGTCAGACTAGAAGATGTGACCACTAACATTTGATCTGAAGAAGCTAACGTGTCACTAAACACTGAGTCAAGCCTAAATGTAGTCACACCTACTATTAATACTATGAGAAAAACATAATAGTGCCATGATCAGACTTTATTTTCTTCTATCTGGACTAGGGATGAACCTAAAGGACGGAAAGGACAGTCACAGGATTCTCCCCTTTTTACATGCATTCATGAGTTTTTCCAAGCCATCTATTATGGGATCTAATTTACAAGTTGCAGAGGAAAAGCTATGAAAGAACTCTAATTATCCTTTCCTCTTCCCCACATCCTTATTGACAAAGCCAATTCAATAACTAGATGACTGGTTGCCAGTGCCTCTCTTGACTACAGATTTTTGAAATATTCATATGTCCCTATACATCTGTCTATACAGCAGAGCCTGCACAGTCCTTTTATAAGTGACATTTCATGGTGAGAATTATGCCAGCACAAAATCATATGACTTGATGTCTGCTTCAGTGACATTAAACGCATAGTATATGGTAGTGAATGATAAAAAATGATTTGCAGGAGTTCTGGTCTCATTTTTAGATTTATTCGAACTAGATTTATTTCTAACTGAATAATTGTAATTTATTCTAACTGGATCAGACTGAGTTATTTGCCAGATCAGTCTTACATGTTAGATATTTTCTGTTTCTCTCTGATTCAAAAATACTATGAGAGCAGCATCTCTTCTAGTGTTTACAATTTTTCCTCCAGGTCCTGGTTAATTCATGAAAATGAAGGAGTACAAAAATGAAGACAGACAAATGGAGAAAAGTAAACTCTATCATCTCACTCAAAAGCTTTCAGTCCAATTCACATCAAGTTTTGGACAAAGGTTTGATGTAGGTCAGAGCAATTCAAACAAACAACTGCATTCACATAGGGAACATGTTAATCAAAGATAAGTAACAATAACGTTTGTGCTATTATCAATACTTACTTAAGCTCCTGAGAGTTAGCAGCCATAAGGGACTTTAATGTCTTGTCAGCTAATGGGCACCCAGAAACACTGAAAAAAACCCGATGTGAAATATTTTACTAAAACCGATTTTTTTTTTTTTTCCTAAATCAGCAACCTCAAAACAATCTATGTCTTATAATGGGAAAGGATATCCTCAAATATTTGCTCTTGGCAAAGGAGGAGCAGCCAATATCAGGCTGTAGTTCTCAAATTACTGGAAAGATATGTGATTAGGGCCAAAGGTTTCTAAGCCCCTGTAAAGCTTTGCATGGGGCAGCAGTGGTACTCAGTCCTTCCTTTATGTTGCCTACATGAAGGGCAGCTAGAGCATCTGGTCCACGTCGCTTGTAAAAGGCAGAAACTGCTTCCATCCCGCTCCCAAAAGGAAAGGCAGGAAATTATTGTTTCAACCCCTAGGTTGACAGTAGGCTATTCTGAGGAAAATATTTAGCGTCCTCAGATTAAGCTAGCAGATCTATGAAGTTCAAAGCCATTCTGAGAGATATCTGCAGAAACCTCATTTAAAATCTCATGCACCAGCATCTATAAGAAGTGAGCTTGTGTGCTTAGGGAAATGCAAACTTTACTAAAAGACTTATCTAAGGGTCTCAGCTAAGACATGCAGCTACAGGAGTAGGCATATGCTGCTTAACTCCAGCAGGCCTTCACGAAATATAACAAAACCAGGAAAAACCAGCCACATTTCCATATCGATAATTTTCTGCAAATTTCTTTTGAACACTTACCCATGGCTAGCATAACAGTTTTCAAAGATGACAATAGCTACAAGTAGCTCTATTTCCTGCTTTAGGCTTCCTGTTGTTTCTTACCTGCGGTGTGAGGCATAGTTTCCTGTGACATGACCGCTGCCATCACATCCAGGAGTCGGACAGCTAAGCAAAGGAGATGCAATGAGAAATTAGAGTAAGTATAATACACCCCATAGCTCACCCTACCCTGCAATGAGTTACATAATGATCCTCAGGGCAATCACTTTCACCATTGCACATGTCAACAATATCACGACACTGCAGAAAACTAGCGAACTTACACAGCACTTCTAGTTTTCAATTGTTATTTGAAGCATAGATGGAAAAAAGTTTTCCTATTTCCACCATGAAAATGAGTCAAAACCTTGTTTTTTTATCTATGTAATGTGAAACCACTATACTTTGTTTAGATTTTTTTGGCTACAACTTGGATTTTTTAAAAGGACAGTTTCATCACTGGTACCAAATTTTGACAGCAATTCATAAATGTTAGGGCTAAGTTTCTGATCTGACCTCCTGTATAACACAAGCCAGAGAACAGTAATATACAAAATATTTTCCTCAAATTCTGACTAAATTAAGGCACCTTCTTTGGAAACACATCCAATCTTTATTTGCTGACATAAGTGAGAAATTAGGTGTTATGGTTGCTTACGGAACAGAAAGCACGTCAAGCTCACACAGCTGAAGTTCAGAATGAGCACAAAAGTTTCCCAAGGTGTTTCTCAACTGAACTGAGAAGGGATACAAAAGTGATGTACATTTGGCGGAAGAGATACGTTGATTTATGCCAAGAGATGGAGGTATGTTTGGCCAGGAGAAGATGTTATAGCTTCTGTATTTCCTCAGCCCTTCTTCAGTCATAGCCCTGAGCTCATTTATCAAATTGGGATACAGTCCTCTGCAAGAGGGCAAAGATATCAAGAAACGCAATTTGTGCAAGGAGGAGGAAGGGTAGGTGAATTAAGTATGCCTTTTGAGACTATTTTATAACACTCTCACACCAACCCTGCGGAGTCACCTTATAAAGGGCTGTGTTTCTTTCTCTGGGCACATGGGCAAGAAGGGCAAGCAGAAGCTGTACAAAACCTTTTAGCTAGTGCTCCACACTAATGAATAAGGGCTAACTGAGACCCTCACCTGGCTATTTTCTCTGAGCTGGCAGAGTGCCAGGAAGTTTTTCAAATCTGTAAAAAAACCTTAGGAAGACATCAGCCTCATTGTCACAGCCCCTTTCAACCTGAGCAATGCAGTTACGAGCAAAAGAATTAACGTGGAAAAATAGAAAGCACATACACCATAGTTCACTGCAACTCAGCTAACCATGTCAGAAAATTTTTCTCTGCAAGTGTTTATGTCATTTTAAAAACTTCCTCATGATGGAGCCACCTGTATTGAATTGTTCTCTACAAGTTCTGAGCAAAATGGGATCGTAGAGATGCAGTCTGATCCCTATATCACCTATAGAGTCTTCTGATAAATTAAAACTATTTCTTATTTATTTTTCTGGACAGCTACATTTTAGATACTTATTTCTGTTGGAAAATAATACAGTAAAACCACTGTAAGCTGATCATTGTCCTGGAAAATACTCTGGGTATTTTTATTTAGGAGAGCAGAAAAGTATTTTACAGACATCTCAAAACAGGTCAATATCACAAAGGAATAAATATTACAAAAGAAAAGCCATTAGTCTTCAGCAAATAAACTCGTCGTGATTTTTGTATGCATTTGTTTCAGAAGAGGCAAACCAAACCTGACCTGTAACAATTTAGGTCATGAACTACAACTGCAGATATAATGTGGTGGGCAGACAACATGCAGACTGCACAGCGTGAGGGGAAAGAATTGTTCTTCACAGCAGCTTGCCCCAGGGAAATGTAAAACCTAGAGACAGAGGCAGATCTAACCGCTTCGTTGCCACTGAGTCTGGGGAGCAGGACACAAGGTGACGGGATGCGACTCATTTATTTATGGGTGAGCCTGCAGTGATGCGTTACGGACTATCATCACTAAGTGATGCGAAGTGCACTTGCCTAGAGAGACCTACTCTGGTTTGGGACAGAAAGAAAAGTGCTATATAAATGATGGCTAAGTCCTAGTTAGCTATTACAGTGAAAACACTGTATTGATATCAAAATGGTGTTGATGTGAATAAATCCAAAGGGTTTTTGTGAAGAGCATAGATGAGGTTTTAAAAAGTGACTAGTGTTATGAGCTGGTTGGGACAATTTTACTGAACAATTCTAAACTGAAACAGGCTGTTTAACATTTAAGATATAACATGATTTCTCTGCAGTTTTAGATAGTAAAGTTTTAGAACTAAAGACAGAGCAAGTGAGTCTCTGTAGTTGGGAAAAGAGAGTATTAGCCTGTTCTCCCAGAGTGTGAATTTGTGCATCCACTGGATTTTCAGCAGGACCGAATAACTAACTCTGCTTTGAAGGAGGAAGATGAAGGACTTAAACATAGATTTCCTACAGATTGGAAAACCCTGGGGCAGTTCCTGTCTTGTGTTTTATCTTTTTATGAACTTTGCATGATCCCTATCTGAGAAATCCTGAGCACTTCTATGCAAGCTTTCAACAGTGGATCTATAACGACGAATGTCCAAATAAAGTTTACTTAATTAAGTAAGGATTAGCACAGCCAGTCTGTGTGTTTTTTACAAAACTGTGTGTTTTGTAAAAGGAGCTGTTGGCCATTTGTTACCTACCTGAGGAATAAGGAGTGTTACCCAATATAACATTAGGCATGAATCTGTCCAGCCGCGCAGACCTACCCTGGCTTGTCTCAGCTCCAGACCTCATGTCTACCCAGTTGCACACCCACAACGGGGAACGAACTGCCTGCACCGAGCAGTCATGCAAGTCTCCCTGCTCAGCTCCTGCGAACCTACTCCAGACCAGCACTCAGAACAAACATGTAGGCAGTCTTTACCAGGGCAGAGGAAAATGTGGCATTTTTTGTGACTCACGTGATGAGTTCCTTTTTGAGATCTCGTGAATGGAGCTTGGGTTTAGGACTTGGTATGGAGACATCTCCTGGATACTTCTTTTCCTCCATGTTTTCCGGAGAGCTCACTGGATCTTTCTGAAATAGTAAATGAGAACGTGACAAAAGGTTTCTCTCTTCAAGGTCTCCCATGTATTCAACAAATAACTTGCTGTGGCAAGAAGAGAACCTCTTGGAAAACAAAACAAACAAACAAAAATTCTTAAGAAACATTGGGGAGAAATGAAGAAAGTTTAGTACATTGTAGTTTCAGGTTCTCATAGGTAGACTTTTAAAAATGTTGTGAAAGTATGTCTGAAGGCAGATACTGGTTTACGCCGTACATAGGGAAAATTGGGTGTCGATTTATAAAATGATGATAAATGCCAAAGAAAAATACACGGCTAAAATAGAAGTAGTTGTTGAATATATAGAGCCAAACAAGACTTCAGCAAGTATGTTCTTGTTTTTTCTGTGCAAGTACATCACTGAGTTTTGTATATAGTTGAAGTGAGTACCATTGTACTGTGAATTACAAAATTGCAATCATAAATTAAAAATCCTGTTTTACATAACCATATGTAGATGCAGAGCTTTTTAGGTCTGTAGAATGGAATGACTTGTTATCTTATTCAAAGACCAGATTCTTGTTAAAATAAAAATCATAAAACCAAAACCACTTTGAAATTTTCTTCGTAGCAGGCTTCTAAGGGTAGTTCTAGATTTCTACTAGTTGTAGATTAAAATCATCGGTGCTACGGTGCTGCTTGATCCCTTGGGAAGGCATTTTGGAAATTTGGAGTACTGAAAGGAAATTACATTCTTGTTTTCTGAAAAGTCCTCTTTGATCACTTCAAAATAGCTTAGTTTATTCTGTTTCAAGAACTAATGCCTTCAACTATTATTATTTTAATGAAAGATAAGTAGTTCCTTTCTGGAGGGATGTTCTGTGGCTATTGTATCATTCAAGAATTCTTCAAAGCCCATAGCATCAATTACTAAATCTCTATTAATCCGTTTGAGTTTTGTGAGTCCATTCCAATACACAGGTAAGTATTGCCCAGAGATTACTGTCTGTAGGAGCAGAAACTGCTGCCTGTGGTTGAGAGGAGAAGCTCCCAGCTCCTGCTAAACTCGCGGGGTTGGTGCCATAGATGCTCTGGGCTTGTGCAGCTGACGCACGTGCCAGGACAGAGAGGCAGGGATGTCTGCAGAGCTGTTAACGCAGAGCGGAGGGCTGAGGAGAATCTGGACTGAAAATGGAGATTCTGCCTAACGGGACTTGTAAGCTCTGCGGGGGTGTTTCTTCTGATAAAGCTTCCATATGGTCCTCTATTCTGGCAGCTCCTCTTTGCCTGTTTGGAGACTGGATCCTCAATATGACTTCCTTCTGCTTTCTGGTACTGGCTACCTACTGCCTACTGAAACTCACACTACACATACATACAGAAACCATGCCATATTATTGCGATATCAATTACTACTGATTTTTGCTACCACATTTGTGGGGTTAGTTTGTCTCGGAATAATCTCATCTACTACAAATATAGAAAGCAAAAATACATATATTCATCTTTTCTAAACACTCTTTCATAGTAATTATCCAGTAATTATTCTAAAAAAAAAAACAAAAAAACAAACAAACAAAAAAAACAGAAAAAGAGAAGAAAAGAAAAGAAAACCCTTATATATTTCCGGCTTTTAGAATTTTACTTCTAAAGAAAAACTCAGATAAGGAGTAATAAAGAAAATTAAAAACTATGATAGGTGCTGTTAAAATGTTAATACAGAAATCATAAATAGCTGAAAGTCCTCCAAACATGGAAATGAAAATGCTAAAAAAACAGAAGAAAAATGAATGCCAGCTTTGTTCAAGATTCAAGGAACCTCAAAGACTGTTTTCCAACATTGAGTTAAATCCTGGTTCTAGTGGCACCTGGGTCTGGTTTTGCCACTGCAATCTGCAGAATGGGGATTCTAGTTCCTGACTCTCTCTGTCCAGAAATTCTCACCTAATTTTCTTATATAAACACAAATGCCAGCTCCTATAGGGATCATCACCAGTGTTAGTCACTGTAAAATCAAAGGCTCCCAAAAGAAGCAACAAAATGGTTGACCCTTTGTTGCCAGCTGCAAGGAGTCAGGTGTCAAAATAACTTAGGTAGGGTGGTTTCCATTTAATGTAAGGGAGGTTGAAGAAAGCTGGCTCATCAGTTTTCTATCAGTTAACTCTGATAGGCTACATCCTTATCACTGAACTGAGGACCAATGCTGTGTTTCTAAAAATTTACTGCATGCCTTGACTGGATCCTAATTCTATCAGGATGAGGTACACATCGGCCTCCTCCACTTCTTGTCTAAGTACCAACTGAGAGGATGCTGGAGTGGAAAGATGGTGGTGGAAAGACCACTCTGGCTTTCCCCTGGGATCCTGAGCTGTGTGATGTACCTCAGGATGCACCTGCAACAAACAAGAGTAGCTGCAACTGTTCATGCTGCAGAGTTTATTAATATTTTCATAGATATAGCTTGTGTTTTTTATCTCAAATGAAAGACATCTCTTGATCTTTTGCTGGTGATGGACCAGAAACTTGTGTGTGTGAGTTATTCATCATGTCACTGTGTGATACCTGCTGGACGGAGAGGACTGATTGAGAATTATGTATATCAAGGCTTGACAAAATACTACAGCATTGCAGTTCACAGCTTCGTTTAATGATGTTTCACTGAATCATTTAACAAAAATGAGATTGCAAGATGAAGGTTGACATGAGTACATCTATAGCCACCAGCACAACTGATACCAGAGGGTTTAGAATTGCATTATTTTAATTTGAAATAATTCATTTGAAATATCTTTGAAATAATTCATTTCTTTCAAATCTTAATTGTGAATTTCCTGAATTGACTTATTAAGATTTGTAACTTTTTTGAACCAATAGCTACATACACATACACACGTACACAAACACCTACAATTTCGTAGTAACTGCTCTTGTGAAGAAAAAAAAAATCTAATAAGGACCAAAGTGGGAATATAACTTGTTTCCTAGTTAACATCCATTAGTATATCTCCCAGGAATGAGGGAGACATATATACATGTCAGGTGATTTCTCCAGCGTTGTCTTAGCACCTTGTGGAACATTTGATATTATTCAAGCAGCATGAAAACTTTAGCTGTATAGGAGCTGCAAACGGAAGACTGCAAGGGGAACACAGGCAGAAGAATACTGAAACTCTGCCTTTCTAGGACCTTACCTCAGGACACGTGGCCCAAAAGGGGCTGCATCTGTATGAAATGAGTAGGTCGGACCTGAAGACCAAATATTTTTTGTTCCTCAGCATTTAGGACTGAGCACAGAGCATTGTGGCTTTCCTCATGTGCTTCTCTAGGGATTTAAATTTAGAGGGAGAGATAGTCCTTTGGGAAAAGACCTTTAGCGCTTCCCACTTTTTTGGTCTGTTAGCTGATGATCATCACAGATAGTCAAGTCAAACCACATGTATAATTTTTCCTTTCCCATTTGAATGGATTTATACCTAAATGCTATTAAAATTCTCAAAAATTCCAGACTAAAAGGAAAATCAGAACCAGCCCAATCAGTCCAAACGCTACTATTTTCTGCAAAAAGCATGTGTGTATTCACGCATGCACACTACAAATAGCAAGCAAGCAATGAAACTCCATTAATGTACAGATGGAAGTTTATATTGATTTCAGCAAAGACCAGAACATAATGGTAACATGAATAACAGATAATAGCATCTGGCACTTTTAACATTTTTAAGCCCTGAAATCTTTGGAGAACTGACAGTTGAACTAACTGACAGCTCTAGTTATTTCTCGGTGCTTTCCTTTTGGAGAGATTTTGAGCTTTTTCCAAATTCAGAAATTTTTTTTTTTAAGGGGGCATCTGGACAGGCTATTTCACTGAGAGAGAGAGAGACAATATTTTCTGGAAATTACCACCAAAATTAAGCAACTGTTGTGCATATGAACCAGATAACAATGAATTAGAAATAGATATAATCAGTCATTTTCTTTGCATGAGGATAACTGTCAGTCTTCAATGTGCAAAACAGAGCCTCTGGCCCTGAGATCACTGGACATGTCAACACTCCCTGGGATGGCAAAAGCTCACAGCAGAGGTCTGGGGCCAGATCCTTGATTAGGGACAAACTGCACAGTGTCAAAACACTGAGCGCAAGGTGCAAGAGTTCCTGAAGGCAGATCTTTATGTCCTATCCAGTAGTCTGCCGATGCCTCCAGCTCCCTGTAAGGGAGAGGGAAGCAGCCAGCTACCCATTGGGGCCTTCCAAAAGTCGAGCAGGCACTGGGGGGGGACATGGAGGTGCTCCTGCCGTGGCTCTTTCGCTGAGCTTCAGTGGCAGCAGGGAGGAGGAGCAGCAGGACAGGCCCCTTGCCAAGTCTGCAACGCCGATTGATCCCCTGCAGCAAGGTGGTCGTCTCAAAGCTGGATGTGCTAGCACAACATGTGGCATGAATGGGGAAGAGCCCGAGACCTCAGCCTACTACCTCGTGTCAAACCCACTCCAAAAGCCTGATACAGGGATTGTGCTCTCATTGGTGACATAAGGAGCATCATCAGCCCCACAGAGGTGACTGCAAACTGCTCTTCAAGACAACCCAACCTCCAAGAAATGATCCACTGTGGTGCAAACTTTCTCAGAGGTATCATTATGACTTGTCTTTACGCGGTGCTGAACAGATTTTTTTTCTTCACACAACTGAACTATCTTTTATTTCCAGGTATTTTTGGAATTGGAGGCCTGGATCCCCTAACCTCAACCCTAAATAGATTTACCACTGCCTATGTCTTCTTGAAGTGACAGTTTTGATATTTGAACAAAAGGTAATTTTGTAATAAATATAATGTTCAAATGCTAAAACCAAAGAGGGACAAAATTTATTTGAAGTGGAATAAATACTCCAAATTGGGACATCTTTTTTTGGTGCTTCAGAAAGTTATCACTCAGGCTCGTCTATGTTAAAAGCCAACATTTTATCTAATTAGCCTTTAAAGGTGCTGAGGACCCCTTCCTGATCTACGAAAAATGCAAGCAATCCATACTCTGATAGCCAGGCTTAAGAGGAAAAACAAAACAAAACAAAACAACCAAAAAACCCCAAACTTGCCAGCAAAATAGAAGATTAGGAAAGAAAAACAAAGAAAGGAGACTATGCTGCCTTATCAAGATAGGATAAATAAACATGAAAGAGTAAAACAGAAACGAATATAAAATCAAGACAATTATCAGCTTGGAAGTAGTAGTCTAGAAGGTTAGCCATAAAAGTTGGAAAGTTACTAAATAAAAATATTTGCTGAAATTTTAGTTGCTCACCTTTATTCCTGAAATTGCATTTTCAATTTTGAGCTTTTCCATTTCCTAGGAAAGGTTGAAAAGGGAAGACACTTGTACATACTTACCTAGTTTTTCTATACTGTTTCATTATGGGATAAAAAATTACTGCAGTTGGTGGAAATTGTGCTACTTGTAACTAAAACCTTCAGGAATTTGTAACAATTTCTTATTTCTGAGTTTATGCTCTCAGACTGACTTCTAGACTACAAGACTCACTTGTGAGATCTAAGACTCAGTGACAGAGATTTCCTGAAGTATGTTAAATGTAAAATAAAACATTTTCCACCAAAAGAATATTGCAGGCAAGGTTCTAAATATATGTTTAAGTACTTAGATAGTGAGTTATCTAGAATTACAAAGAGTTGGTATGGAAAAAATACCTTACGTTTCAGCATGGAAAAAATGTCAGGTTTTTGTTTTGTTTATTTGGAGTTTTGGGAGGAGGGGGGTTTGAGTGATGTCCAGGTCATTTGGGTATATGTTCTACAGGACTGAGCCATTAGGAAGAAAATAAAATTAAAAAAACAAAAACAACAACTTCTCTAATTGTGGGTAGCTTTGATTTCCTTATCTGAGAGACTTATGGGCATTCACAACCCATACTGAAATCAACAGTTGTTGTTTTCAACCTCTGAAAGTGGAGTCTGAAAGCAAGATTTTTCAGAGTGAGTATTGATTTTTTTATGCCACATCCAAGAGGGCATTAATGCCAACTCAATGCTCACAAACCTCTGCCTGTGCAAATTGATTCCTTTTAAAATGCACTAGATTGGTCATCCCAAAGACCACCGTATGGCCACTCATCAAAGGGAAAAAGGCACTGAAAAACTGAAGAAATACCTCTTTTTCTTCTTCTTTCCTGACATGGGTCTTGCTGTAGTTGATTGGTGTATCCCAGCCTTCCTGTTCACAAAGAGCCTGGTAGAAGGCTGCATTTACGAGGATGCTGCTTGTTTTGAAAGGAGAAGAGGAAGGAGTGGGAAGTGCTGTGCTGGAAGAAGTAAGAGGCATAACTTTGTCTTGGCTTCGGTTCTTTTTCATGCTCAGATCCAGAGTGCCATTTTCATCCACTTCTATCTCAGCTCCCTGACATGCAATAGGAAATAGAGACATGTTTAGCTGTGGACGTGGTGAGGCTGCAACATAACCATGTGGTGCTTTTAAAGGATAAATATAAATGCACGCTTTTATTTAAATTTATCTGAATCTAAAACCAGCTTTTCGATTTATATCAGTTAATGTCCAACTCTTAGGCAGACTTAAGAGTAGCTTCAGTAA
This sequence comes from Aramus guarauna, assembly GCA_013400195.1. Lineage (NCBI taxonomy): Eukaryota > Metazoa > Chordata > Aves > Gruiformes > Aramidae > Aramus > Aramus guarauna. Next base: position 259,885 of record VXBL01007068.1, on the reverse strand, counting down.
TAGTATCCCTGCATCTCAGCTTAAACATGGTAAGTAGAATTTAAATAAGATGTCTCTAAACCATAACCTATACACCCTAAATCTAGTTTTATTTAAAAAAAGTTTAGCTTTAAATCTTCTTGATCTTTTCACTCTTACAGAGAACTATGACCCCAATTCACAGTTAAAAGCATTAATGCATTGTTTAGGTCATCAACAGCATTACTATTACACATCCTCCCTTCCCCCCACACCCCGGAAATATGACAACATCTGCATCATGGGGGAGAGAATGAGGGAGGGGAAGAAATATGCCTGGAAGTAGCACAGTAGGAGAAATTTTCACTAGGGTTTTGTATATGACTCAAAATAACCTCTTGCCTTAATCATAGCTTGACTAGGCCAGCAAGGCACAGGTCTGCACTGAGACCGCTGGACTGGTAGCCACAGGAGGATCTTTAGGAGTTTGTCCCTAATGAAGACCTTCAGCATGGGTTAACAAATCTTTTGCCACCTGGGAAGCACAGTAAAGAGTAGCCTCTGATTGCAGGGGAACATGCAGTTTGGGAGAGACCCAAATTCTCTTTCCAGGCTGGGAGAAGCTCTCAGAGCAGCTCCTGCTTACAAGAGGCAAGTGCTGCTCAGCTGTACAAGAAGAACAAGGGAAGGAAAGCTCACTGTTCTGCCTTTTCCTGTCTGACCCCAGAAGAAGAGTACAAACCTCTCTTCTTGGAATGACAAAAAGCTCCTGAAAGTGCAATTAACTAATGGAAGCAACCAAAAAATTCCCCTCATGCTCAACTTACAACATTGCATATGGGCATATTGTGTATATAGGGATGAGTGTAAAACTTGTCCTTGCTATTGCCCGCAATTACTAAAATCAAGGGGAAGAGGTGAAAGAGATGATTTCTCAAGGAGCACTTGGTAGTCTAGTTCTGTGTGTTGCCCTCAATAAGGTGGAAAACATTCGAAGACTATAGAGATAAATAACAATGTCATATATCTACACATGGAGACTGCTGTAATTAATACCGCTCCGTGTCTTCCTGTTACTCTCATCACTACTGTTTTTTATTTGAATCACTGGAAAGCTCAGATATCACTTGAGAATTTGAGGCTAGGTATGTTAGGTGCTGTATAACTGTAGCAGGCAGTTGTATAAACCCAGACTGAGACTTCCTACCTTGAGTAATACAAAAGTAAACACATAGAGTAAGTAAATTACCCTAGATGCACTGTTGTAAATGGAAAAGAGACAGGCATGTCCAGGGGGCAAGTTTTTCCATCTTTCTTAGTCTACTTCCTTAGGAAGACATGAGACACTGGCAAAAAGAGTCCCTTTCTCTTTCTTCCTATTAATTATTGCTGGAGCTGGATGATTAGTCAACCATTTAATGGTTAAAGATAGGGCAGTGAAACTTATCCTTGCTTGAGGGTCTAAAAAATAGTTGCAGAGAAATGGGGAATTCTTCCTCTGTGCTGAAAGCGCAGCCTTGTCTTCTACCACTGCCAGTGGTGACTCTTTTAAAGGTAGAATACATCTGATTAAATCTTTTTAAGACTCTTTAAAGAAATCTTTAGACAGAAAATGTTGGTAGAAGTTGAAAATTTAGGGCCCAGTGATCTCTCCTCACTCAGGCACCCTGACTCCATTTTGTATCCACGGGCCTAAGACAGATGTCCACCTAGACTGAAGCACTACCAAGCCATCTGCTTGCCCCTGGTTCAGAAACTCAGGCACCTCTTATGTTTGCTTCTCCTGCATAGCAAAGTTCACATTTTCAATCATACAGCTTAAAGAGAGAGATATTTTATTATATTTATGGGAAGTAAATACACTTCTAATATGTTCATACTAAGACGCTTTGGTTATATCTTTCTGCCCCTTTTTAGTAAATAGTTTAATCTCCTGTGATAGTTTTAAGCCCTGAATTTGACAGTGCAGCTTATCCTGGATAATAACTTAGTAACCACAACATCTTATGCCATCTGTATAATATCAAATACATTTTTATACCAGCATTAATAAACCTTAGTTACAAAAATCCAAGATATTAACTATATCAGTGCCAAGCACACACTCCAGGATCTGACAATATAGCTCTGCCATGACCGCCCCAGTGTTTTTTGGCTTCGTAGTTGATATGTAACTATAGCAATGAAACAGAGCTACAGTAATCAAGTTTAATGACCAATGTAAAGTAAAATGCTAAATATTGTAGTTGCTGACATTTTTCATAATAAAAAAACTTGGGTTAAGTCTGCACAACCAACATTCACATAAAATTCCAGACCTCTGTGACAGATGGCTTAGGAAAGGAAGCCATGTGACTGGGCTGCAGTAGTTTTATAGTGCAAAAACCATAAATAGTGCAGATTCTCTGTCACTGACAAAATATCAACTACTCAGAAGGCAACAGTGACAAAAAAAAGGACCAAAACCAATCAAGGTCCCCTCCTCGATGAAACCGGACATAGACAAATATCAGGAAATATATTGTCTCCGAAAGCCAGATAGCATTAGCCGCAGCAAGGAGCTCTAGCTGATAAGCAGAACATTTACTAATGTGGATATTTAAAGCTTCCTCAGCTCTTTCCTGAAATTCACATAGAAGTTGGGTTGTCCAACATGTACCTAATTCTGATCAGGGAAGGCTGGGTTGTGTGTTTGTGAAGTAGCGTACAGATGGGGTTTAAGTGAGCTCACAGATGCACACAACAATTAAATATAGTCATGGAAAAAATATCCTCTTTTGCCCATCGCAGGATGGATCACACGTTTACAGCATGGCTTTTTATTCAGAGTGGTATAAAAGAGCTATCACTTTGCTGCCTTCATAGCAAACTCCAAATGGCAGAGGAAAAAGAGAGGGTAGTCAGAGATACTGCTCCAGTTTTCATTCCTACTCTCATCCTACCCTCCTCTCAATATGTCTCCTTTGCTTGTTTTACCACATTTATTTTTACATTAATTTTAAAATGGAACTAAAAAGACAAAAATGTTAAATGGCAAAAAATGCTAGAGCAGTGCTATGACATGCTGACAGAAAATGGCACTTACTATGCTTAGCTCAGACTTGTAAAGGCTGTGTTCTCCTCAGTGGAGGCAAGATCTTATTACTGTCAACTCTAGTGCATGTGTGAACAGGCCTATATTTATCCATTTATCATGACATATTTAAAATATAGCTACCAAAACAATGTACACTGTTCTGATGCTTCCTTAAAAATGTAAGCAAAATTAAGATGCAAATGTATCTTATTATTAGTTTGCTTATATTAGTTTGCACTTATATTAGTTTGCAGCTGTGTAAATCTTTGGAGCCTGATTTTTATCTCATTTACATTTACATTTACACTGGTGTAAAGCAGAAAAAAGTCCGCTGAAACAATGAAGAAAAATCAATGAGGGTGAGAGGATACACATGGTAATTAAATTCAGGTTACTCCTTATCTACTCCCACATCAGTGACAGTGTAATCACCCCCACAGGTTTTACAAGCAGCTAAAAAAAGGATTCCAGAAGGAAAAAATGAGTGAAAAATGACTGAAGCATATTTTCTTTATTCCAGGATGTATTCAGTGAAAAGATAAGGTACAAGTACTACTCTACTATGAATGTCTATTTAAAATGAAGACTAATACAAATACGTAAACAAAAAAATGGTCTCTCTCCTCTTCAAGTGCTTTTTACTTTAAAGTCAAGCTTTTTCAGCCTCCTTTATTTTATGACATAAATATTACAGAGTATTTTCTAGTACATTATTAAGCCTTGTCCTTAGAACTGAACTACATCAGCTAGAACAATAAAGGATGTTGTTTTTTGAGACAAATTACTTCTGCATTTTTTTCATATGCTTTTGGTCCATCTGATCACTCACAATATTTAATACTCTGCAGTGTGTCTCCAGTAACGATTACAAGTTAAGCTTTATCTCATCGCTGGCTCAGAAAGAGTGAATTATTGTGTCTGCGTGAATCTTGTTTCAAACCTGTGACCTTAGGGAGATTGTGTCTTTACATATAAGGGATTTTATGTATTCTTTGGTTGGCATCAGCCATACAACTTAATACTAAGTAGGTCCAAAGAAAAAACATTGTTAATGATTTTGCATTCCCACTAGCAGTTCAGTCTAGTTTGGGAAGCTCAAAAGAGCTCTTCAGTTCTGCTATTGGGAGTAACTCTGAAACTAGTATCTTGCAATGTGTATGAATGCTATTTTTAATGCAACACCATCCAAAAGAGTACAGTCTTTTCTATTCCCAGCCAATAAAAACACATGCACCTGGTCTTCAATTCTTCAGACTTAAATTTGAGCAATTGAATTCTTCTGCAGGAAATTAAAATACTAATTTGGGTCAAAATAAGAGAACTTGTAAACGCCCAGCAACATCTGAGACAAAAAATGAAATCACAATTTCAGCCTAGAGCAATTCACAAATTAAAAAAAAGCTAGCCAAGAATGTACTCAAGGAGCAATATGCACAGCAGTATAACAGGATGGTACCTACTGATATTCTTGGCTGATTTTTCATCCTGTATTTAGGCTTTAAGGTATTTGGAGTAAAGGACTGCCTGATAAATGTAGTGAGTACTAACTACATTGTTGATGTAATTATCACCATCATCAATATCCAAGAATGGAGAGATGACATAATTTCATTCAAAACCAGAATTTGAACTTTAAACATTTTTAGCAAGTGTCATTCTTTGTTTTCTTTCAAGGCATAGTGCGCATATGCCATTTTGTCTAAACAGGTGGGAAAAACACCAAAACAGTCAACAAAATGTTTGGCAAGCAGTAGTGATGAGGATACAGATAAACTGTATTGCTTGCAGCTACCTCTGTGAGACATGAATGCAGTGAGGGCTGTAAACGCGGAAGATCCCTGGTTGTTACGATGATGTAGACTCTTGCACTGTACTAGAAACTCCCCTTCTAGGGGAGTCCTTCTTTTGACTTCAATTGAAGTTGAATGAAGTCACATCAACTAAATCAAATGCAACCAGGAGACTGGTTTGGCGTACTGACTGCATGAGAATTGGCTGATCAGGGTTATATTCGGGGGAACAGTTTACTACAGCCCCGAGCGGAGGTTGAATGGTTTGAAAATGTAACATTAATGTTGTATTAATTATTTTTGAAAAGAGTATCATCAAGGTATCTGATGAACTTAGTTTTTTGTATGCAGCTGATAGATAATTCATAAAGAAAGCTTAGGATTAATTTTACTGCTCATTTCAAAATAAATTTATTCTTTAAATTGCTTAATATATGAATTAATAATTTTAATTTTGAGATATTTGGCAGATCACCTTTGTGCATTAGATGTCTTTGGAAGTTTTGCTTACCAATGGTACTGTTAATGTGTAATCTGATTTCTCTACCCTTGCTACCTTTCTCTCATTTTTTGCCTTAGACTCTCCATTTTGAACTGATATGTATAGAATGTGAGGTATAGATTTCAAAATCCATTCGGTTAATGGAATTTGGAACTGTGCTGTAAAAAAACAGTTTCAGAAAAGTGGTGAACATTCAAGGTAAAACAGCCAACTCTTCCTAAAAAACGGACAACACTCTGGAGGTCAAGCATTAAAATTTGAGAGACATAAAGAAAAAAAAAAAAACTTAGGGAATACACTTGTGCTAAAAAATGTTTTGGTGCTTTCCCCACCTGTTTAAGCAAGATGACCTATGCATGCCTTGAGTGAATACAAGAAAATGACACTTGCTTGACATGTTTGAAGCTCAAGTTCCACTTTTAAAACGTAGAAGCACAATATTTTTACAGCTCTGACAACTGTGCAAACTGCAAAGGATTTCCTGCAGGTCCAGGAAATCCTCTGCGGTCCTACGTGTCCTTGCTGTACCACCACGCTGCCTCCCACCTGCAGTGTCATGGCTTGGCTTGGCTTGCCGGGAGGCTGCCGGATGCTCATATAAGAGCAAACACCTTTACAAGTCAGGAGCGTTGATCTGCTGAAGTATGGACGATGCTGATCAGGTTTTCTTAGGCAAAGGAACAAAGGAATGTGGCGAGGGGCAGGGGCGAGAGGTCTGATACTGCGGGGCTCCGAACACAGCCACCCCACACAGGTATTTTCAGACCTGGTGAATGTGTGTGGTATTGAGTAGGAAAAGGAAACCGTTAACTCTATAGTCGTCTGTTGATGCTGCATTATTTGAGTCCGAGCACTGATAAAGTCTCAAGAGATGTTTTTTATGATCTAAAAATATGTAAGATATGTAAGATATTCTAGCCATTCACCTTTGCAACCAATACCAACTATAAAACAGTTCTGAAACATTGATAAATAGATAGCAGTATTTTTTAAAACTAAACTTGTTTTTTGCTTCATATTTTAAAATAAGAAAGCATCTTCATTGAAGAGAGTCTACAGATTTATTTCCAATTTTTTTTTTTTTTTGAGTCCTGTGTGATAAAAGTAATAAATATCCAAAACCAAATAAAAAATGGGTTTTGTGTGATTTTGGCGACCAAATCTGTTTGGGGTTTACTTGCCTGTGTTCTGGCCAGAAGCTAATTCTGATTCTTGTGTCAGATGTTTTGTAGCAGTATGCCCTCCAGAAAGTCTGGCAAAAGTGGAGGCAGGCAGATAGCAAGGTATGCAGGTGATTTTCTTTTAGGCTGGATTCCTGGCTGTGAAAAAGGAGTGAGCTATGTGCCCCAAGTGTCCCTCCATATCGTTACTATTATGTTCACTTCCATTCAAACCTTCCCCATGATTTGGCAACTGTGAAGCAGGTACAGAGGAGAAAAATCTTTGGGTTATGCCTGGTCCCTTTACTGCTCTTCTCTGGCAAGAAGGTCTATTGCTGAGGTCAGCCAAAGGCTGCGGCAGCAGTTCAATCCAGCCATTGGCATCAGCTTCCGTTTCCCTGCTAGAAGTCTCGATTGAAGAACGGTGGAAGGAGCTTTCTGCAGCATGTATCAGGGATGGATCTGTCATCTGGAAAAGGTTCCATGAACTGATAATGTCTGTGTTATGAGGGATGCATATGGACATACCTTAAAAAGGTCTTCTCTGGGGCATCTCACAATATTGGTTTCAAGATCCAAAACTTCACAAGTGGAAATCAGAGGCAGCAAAGTAGGGGATAGCACTTTGCAAAGGACAGAGGCTTGGAATGCCTAACAAGATGTTACGCTGATGGTAAAATAAGCAGTTCCCCTAAAAGCCTAACCACTAACCTCTCAGCAATGGTGAATGAAGGCCCAACCAAATTGCAAAGCAACAGCTGTGGAAGCCACCTCTAGCCAGACTGAGCCTGGTGCTACAACAGACAAAGTAGAATCATACTGACTTGCAGAGAAATATGTCATCTGTCTTTTGGAGCTCACATCATGACTCAGAGTCTCACAGCAGAAACACACCTGCTACTTTGTGTTTTGGTAAATATACCTCTTTTCACTCTCCAATGGTTTCTTCTTAACTTCTTGTAATGACACCCTCTCATCTACACAGAGCTTTCAAAAGTTTCACTGCAGTGGAGCATGTCTGACTTCAATACAAATGGTAAACAACAGTGCTCCCACAACCACAGTCATCAGAAGAAAATCTTGCCTATTTTCATCAGCAGTATAATGCTATGTAATGGCACAGCAAATAAGGCTCATAGCTCACACAGTACCATTTGTAAATCATAAAGATCTGTGAGGAAACGCAGAGCAGAAACCAAAACATGAAAGCCACACAAACATCTACGATATTAGGCAGCTTTCCATTATGACAGACTTGCCCAAATTATCTATCTCCAAACGCTGTGGGCCTGATTCTCCTCTCTTGCCAGCAGAAGGGAGAATTTTACCAAAGAAGTCAGTTATTATTCCCCCCCCGCACCTTGTCAAACTGTCATGAGCTCCAAACACAGCAGACTCAATAAGTGTAGCTCTGTTCCATTGCTATGAAAAAATATCACCTTGATTAATCGTATGATTTTTTTTTAATTTTTTTTTTAAATCAGCCTCCAAAATGATCACTTATGGCAGGTTTCAGAGGGAGGAAAATTCCCTCTTTAAACAGATCTAACTCATTATCCACCACAGATTGTTACTGGATTTCAAATATCCTTCTTTTTTCCTCCCACCAAACTCCCCCCCTTGTATTTAGGGCTCAGTTATAAAAACAGTAACAACATAATTCCTGCTATTTATTTATTTTATCGGAACTGGTCACTGCGTTACCGATTTTTCCTCTGTCTCTCTTCAAAAGAGCATGCAAACAGAAGCCTCCTTTTTGGGGATTTGATGCAGTCACTAACATGAAAGACAGTTTATTCGCACAGTTCAGTAGCTAGCACACCCTCCAGGTTCTTGGACTACCCTACCTTGGCAGACAGACTCTGTGGTTTGTTGGAGAGGATCTCTGCTGCTTCCCTGCAGCGGGTGGAAAGGTTCAGGATAGCAGCAGCTGCTGCTATGTGGGTGTCTTCACTACATTGACCGTAGCTATAAGAGTTGGCATGGCAAGGGCTCTGTGTGTGGGCGCTAGCACTAGGCAGTCGATTAGAAAATTTCACTGGATTTGAAAAATGCTTTGCTGTTGAAGAGAGATTTGATTAGCAATTGCATGTATGAGATTTTTCCCATTAATAGTTTTGTTTCTCAGACTACAATTTCATACATTAAAATATTCAAATAATACATTTAAAACAATCCATTTCCTATCGGCAGTCAGGGTTTGCTGTAAAAATGGCTTCAGAAACACGATAATTTAATTTTTACCCAACAAAGACACATCTTTCAACAAAGCATCTGAGACCTTTACTCAGACTTTACTCATTCTTTACTCAGGCATTAAAAGCAATGATGTCCAAGGAAAAACTGAACAAGCGTTACTGTTATCTGTTGTGAACTGACAGCACTGGTGGGCAATGCAATTGTAAATGTATCCTTATAAAGGCTTCCTCTTGGAGCTCTATTGTGTAAAAAAAAAACAAAATAGTGACTTGTCCAGTCTTAGCTAAAACAACACTGCTTACCCCATTTAAATGAATAAGTCTGTTATTTAAAAAGTTTTGCTTATGTGAGTAAGGAGAACAAGACCAGGTTCTTGAATAAACCAGAGCAACATGAATGAACAGGAACATTACCTGTTAGGAATATTCAGTCCTGATTTTGTGGATTTTTTTAGAAATTTAAGTCTACCCTTTAATAAATTACAAAAAAAAAGGTAACAACAATGAACATTTAGAATAAAACTCATCTTGGCTCACTGTCTTATGTTGGCTGTCATTTGGAATAATACACAGATTATTAGACACAAAGAGGTCAGCTGAGAATGAAAGACTAACAGGTGAACAGAAAAGCACTTTCACAGACAAAAGTGGTGTGTGTGGTCTTTGTTTTCTGCTCCATCAGCAGCACTTACTCTAAAACAGGTAGAAAGAACTCTGCTCTCTGTTCTGGATTTTGGAGCTTGAGATGTCATTAACTGTTGCAGGGAAAACACAGCACCATGATTTCAGCTCTTAGGAAGCAATAATCACTTCTTTTGTCTGTAGCTCTCACAGTGTCCTACAAAGATAAACTAAGCAAAATCCAATTTCTCAGCCTACACCCAGATACACCAAGAACATTTCTGCGTATGGCCATCTGCTCGCTCCATAAAGATCCGAGCCCCAAGGCTCTGGATCCCTTTGGATGTAGAGCTTTGGCTGAGTGCATTTTAATGCTAAGACCTACACAAGACATTGAAGAACTCATCTTGCCTCAAACTCGGGATGCTCTAAGAGAAACGCTTGTTTGTGTGCGCTGACTGTAGCTGAATGCCATATTCCGTTTTTCTAAGTACTGGAGGCATCTCAGTAGAGCACTACATAAAAGCCTCACGATTCAGTTCTCCCTTTCTGCAGAGCAAATGAAAAAGGATTTACCTACCCTGCTGTAAAATTGTAGCGCAAGCAAGAGGGTCTACATTTTTAGCAGTTGCTACAGCTAACTTCAAATTACATTTAAAGAGCAAAAAAGTGCATTTTCCATTATCGACCCTAAAAGATGGAAAAAAAAAAAATAAAAGAGCAGGCTATGAAGGGTCCATGTTTTGTCAACAAATCAAGTTTATAAGTGCAGAATCTACAGAGGGCTAATGATGGGCTTTTGGCTAGCTACATATTTACATAGGATGCTGAACCAATCACTACATCACCAGCTTCTTATTGCCAACTTCTGCATATCTGCATAGTTAAAGCACTCACCTGCTCTTTTACTTTCACCTTTCCATTAAAATAATAGCTGCACACTGCAATCTTTGCAAGAACAACAGGCTGTAAACTTCAGCCCTGATATACATTATACATAAATTGCATATGTATGGATTTGCATTTGTATAAAAACATTTCAATCATTTTTTCCTTGAAATGAACCTGTGAAATAGACATACATCTGTGCAAAGAGACAGCTAATAAGGAATATTCAATTTTACAAACAAAATTGGAAAATCTGCCACCCAAGAAGCTGGCAATGCACATATTTGCTTTCATTTGAACAAGCGCATTTTCCAGGCCAGATAAATATCTCCTTTTCATTTGCAATTTTAAATGGGCTATTTATATATATATATATATATATATATATACACACAAATACTTCAATACCTACAAACATATATATCTGTGTATGTGTACTCAGACACATACACAAATAAATATATAAATATATAAATTTCTTTAATATGTTAACTATAATACTGTATAGTATTAGAAATATACATGTTATGTTATGTTATGTTATGTTATGTTATGTTAGCCTATGCTATGCTATGCTATCCTATGCTATGCTATGCTATGTGTGTGTGTGTATATAATTTTTCTGCTTTTCTGTTCACCTCACTATGAATGTTCGTCTTTGTTGGGATAAGTGAGGTGAAATTTGTTTTGCTTTTTTGTTTTCCTTTACTAATTTTTTTGTCATGAACAAAAGAAAAACAACTAAAAATTGTTTTGTCACATTGTTTTGAATCTATTTTCTTCTAAACCCAGATATGGTGCAATGAAACTCTTTCTTCCCTTTGCTTTATGGCAACAGAATCATTTGTTTCTTTGAACTAAAGAGTATTTTATAATGGTCAATACAATGACAGAATCTTGCTGAAATTTCCCATGCAGATTGTGAAGATCATCTGCAATAAATAATCAGTGTTCACACTGTGGTGTCTTATTTGTACAGAGTAGTACCTCAGCAAACCTGTAAGCGATGCAAGCAGGGGAATCTGGATAACATTTTGATGCATTGGATTTGTCTGCACTACAAATATGCTGTAGTACAGAAATATGTGATATCAAAATGAATTCAATCCAGGCCTGGAACTAACGCATCTGAGGGAGGTGATCATCTAGGAGGACTACCACCTGTATAGATGCATCTACAAGGTATTTGAAATGCCTTTTAAAACCTAGCTTGGATTTCTCTGTACTACAATTCATAACACCCTGTGCAGACACATTCCATGGGACTTCTCATGGCAGCATCCTATCACATAAGGATATTGCAATTTAGCCAAGGGGGAAGGCGACAGATAAGACATAAACCATTCACTTTTACTCTTCTTTTCCCATGATAATTTCTTTTAAAAGAAACATCAAAACAGTAAACCTTACAGTGGTTATATTTAGCATTCCAGCATTCTATATTTAGCAAACTAGTGATTATATTTAGCATTCTGGCCGCAAGTGGTTAAAGATGTTTCCTACAGAGATTTTCTGAATTCTAGAAATTTGAAAGCAGAACAAGCAAAAAGAAAAAGAAGTCATTGATATTATTCCCATTTTCCAAGAGATGATGGAATTTCAAGCTTACCTTCAAGGAACTGGGGTGTTTTTCGTCCTTGTGCCACAGGTGCTATTGTGCGTTTGCCAAAGACTTGTGCATCAAAGCTGGCATAATCAAATGGTACTTTCCCAAACTTGTCCTGTTCTTTCATCAGGGTGGCTCTGGAGGAGGTGACTGGCTGTGAAGTTCTGTAATTATACTGAGCTACCTCAGGCTGCTTCGCTAAATTTGTCCTGCAGAGAGGAAGGAAAGAATGAAAGAGAAAAAGAAGAGTATCTTTAAATACCTTTTCTTGAAAAATAAGGTACAGTTGCATCTCAATATCAGAAAATGTGCTGTTACCACATATAAATTTTACTGGTAGCTATATACAAGAAATAAATAATGTAAATATGGTGGCTGATCTAGTACTTGAAGAGCACTTTGACTTCATACAAGTTCAAAGTTGCAGACATAAACAAATCTAGTATTCTCTAGTGATGGTGTGGGTTGTTTACAAAATGATAGTGATTTACTTCTAGATTACTACGGTGTTGTGTTTGGTCCTTGTTACTCCTCGAGGAGCATAGGGCTGCAACAACACTATGCCACCGAACCCAGTGGGATAGTGTTGTTGCAATTTCTGTAACAGATTTTGTTTTTTACATGATTGGGTTGTTAGCCCAAAACAAAACCCCCAACCTGGAGGGCCAGGGTGCAACATTTTAGTCTGGCCCGACAAGGCACGCAAGCCACCACACCACGACAAGGTAAGTTGCACCAACTAGTGGTGGAGATTACTACGGTAGCATGCTTTATTTCTAAAAATTTTCTGAATTTTTGCTAGTCAAAGAACTTGCAGTTTTATGGATCACTATTGTTCTCACTTTACTGTGAATGACTATGGTATAAATGTAATATAAGATGATCCAAAGTAATAGCTTCTGTTATTTAGGAGGAAAGAATGATTTATGATGTGTTATTCCATTTAGTTACTGTTCAGTAACTACTTGTCTTTAGTAATTTCCTAAGGACTTTTCATATGTAGAGTTAAGGCACGTGCAGTTGGCAGACACATGGACATAATATTCTGTAATGGCTCTGAAGGAACCATTAGAGCTGATCATGTCAATAATCCACAAATTAAAGTGTCCCCAAATAGACCTGAATATAATAGGTTGTAATGGTCCTGGTGCCAATGATGTGCAAATTATGCATGTCTGTAGGGTCCATATAACTCTCAAACAAAATACAATTGCAATAAAAATGTTTCCCCTTTTTGACACCATTGAATAAAAAATAAATTAAACTGATTAAACCAATAAACTTAAAATAAAGAAACTCAAAATATGAATTATTCAACGGTAGGGAAACAGAACGAGCAGAGTTCTGAACCCTTTCAGATAACTGCAATGCCAATGCCACACACTGTTTGGGATCACTGGAAGATTCCTCTGAAAAGAATCACAAAATAAATGAGGACTGTGCTGTTAAAAGTGCAATAAGGCCAAAGAGATCTTTAGTCAAGTTTCAGTGGCCAAAATATTGTAACAAAGGAAGAGTTCTTGAAAAATGTTTAAACCATTTCAGCAAGACTGGAGATTTGGGTTACAGGAGAAAGACATTTGAGAAGGGTTGATTAGGCTATTTGTGTTGAAGTAGAATCTGGTAGAATGTATTTGCTTTTCAAAAGATACCTCTGTTGTCCTTAATGACAGTCACACACACAAGTACCAGCAGAACACTGCTCATTAATTTTGAGATGCATTCAAGTCATTTAGCTTTGCAGCGGTTCATCTACTTACGTCTGTACCTAAATCTGAAATAGGTGAAAGACCTGAGGAGTGATTGACCGAGTTTGTGCAGAAATACTTTGGAGAGACTAGTTTGTGAGGGCTCCTACCTGTGAGTCTGATCATGGCACTGCCCAGCTTTTGGAGACTCGAGCTGGTTCTTTTCCTGGGACATCGCCAACTTTTCAGCTGCAGCGATTGGGCAACCAGAAAGGCTGTTTAAAAACAAGGTGAAGAAAAGAAGAAGAAGAAGAAGAAGAAGAAGAAGAAGAAGAAGAAGAAGAAGAAAAACAAAAACAAAAACAAAAACAAAAACAAAAACAAAAACAAAAACAAAAACAAAAACAAAAAAACAAAAACAAAAACAAAAACAAAAACAAACAAACAACATTAAAATGAAATCTTAAGTAAAGGAAATGTGTGCTGTGGAACCCAATGACTTCGAACTTCTCTAGTGCCCTGAGCATCTCTGGGAGCTGCTGCTATTATAGCCCAGATTCATCTGTTTTTCAATCCTTAATGCAAAACTGTGAAATCTGTTTATTTGAGGTGATATATCTGGAAACTGAATCATGTAGGAGTTTTCCACAGTTCAGCTTTGATGTTTTGTGGCTGGCAAGTCACTAGCAAATTTTTTGACAAATGACATTTACTTTATCAGCTAAACCATGCATATAAGCCTCCTGCTGATTAAAAGGAAAGTGAATTTGGGAAAAAAACCCAAAAAACAACGGTATGTGAGCAACTGTTACCAAAGAACACATTTTGTCATTTCAAGTTATGCTTTCTTTTTTTTTTTTCTATTTGCTTTATTAGATTAGAACATGTTTTTCTTACCATATTCATGAGTCGCTTATACAGCTGATGTGCTGCAAAGATGACTGGGGATTTAAAACAGGAAACACAATGGAAAAGTATTTACTGGCTTCTTGCATATTCTTGTAGATGAGCTTGTGATCTCTCTAGTAAAGACTACAGATAGTAGCACAGTATGATAATCTTTGGGTTTGGTGGCCTCATACAATAACCAATCAACCGATCAATCACCAACAAAAAAGAAAATTCCACAAAAATTCAGTTCAACACCGAAAGTTGGTTTTGAAAAACCTGTCCCGAGTTTGATTGTAAGATTGAAATTATATTTTTCCAGAAGCACTGTGATGGAATATTTTGGCTTGCTGGCTTCCAGCAGAAAGCAGTACTGACAAGAGCAGTGCTGACAGCAGTGGCTTGCTGGAGACAGAGCGCGTCGGCTCTCTGCCTCACCTGCAGCCCAGCTGTGATTCCACAGCTGCCTGTCTGGAAGGCTTGTCTCAGTTTTACTTTCTCCCTGCAGGCGGCAAGTTAAACGGATAGGAGTGTTCCAAGCGGGAAGATGACATTCCTGAGGATAATAAATGGAGTTAGTTTTTACAGGGATTCCACTTAAAATTTCCTGTTTTGCTAAAAGAGAATGTGCCTTGATGGGAAGTTCCTGCCAAAGACTACCATGCATGTGGTGCAAAACGAAGAATCTCTGGTTTCCGCTGGGTTTTCCAGTTGTAGCAATAATAATGTATTTGTTTGTTCCTACTCATTTTACATGATGGTGTTTCATTGTGAAGACTGTAATGAAACTGTAGTTTGAAATCTCATCTGTGAAAAAGACTAGTGGAATTTGCCATTATCAGTGCTGCAGCCATTTTTTATGGAATGAAATGAAACACAGATATTTGGTTATAAATAATATAGGCTATCCTTGCAATTCATAGGCATTTTGCAGTGTAGTACATAACATCTAATTCCAAGATATGCCCATCAATTTACTGCTGCGTACATGTTAGATTTTAAGTGGACAGGAACTTTTCCGATCTACCTTCTGTGTGTGTTGCGATTGCTGTTGACATGTCCTCTTCCAGTGCATCCTGGGGTAGGGCACTTTAAAACATTTTCATGCATGGCGAGAACTAAACAGGAATAAGAAAAAAAAAAAAAGTGATAATAACATATATCAATTAAAAATACATATATTTAAAAATATGAACATTTCTTCTTTGAACTCAGATTCTCAATTCTGTCACATTTTGTTCATAAGAAAAAAGGAGAAGCAAAGGACCTACAACACAGCAAGGCCAGTTCTTCCCTATGTGGTTATAGTGTGGCTTCCCACATGGATATCACTGTTTCTAGGCACTTCAAAAGAGCAAAGGTGGGAGTTAGCAAGGATGTTACGTCACGTCACGAAACCATTTGCTCGCTGGTTCATATGCCACTAACACAGTCGACTAGAAAAGGGGGGGTAGTGTGGGAGCCCTGGGCGACACAGTCACGCTAAGTATAACTGCAGTCCCTCTCTGTCTCAGGGAGGGCACGCTCTCAGGTACAGGAAGGCTTTTTGTGCCTTGCACCTGAATAAGGTGATCTGATCTGAGTATGTCTCCTTTGAAACCTGATAACCTTCTAAATATTGGAGCTGTGCTGAAACTACTTCAGACCAATTGGTCATGCTCCCAAGCAGCGGCTTACACCCTCAGCAGTGGTCACTGTCCCTTGTATGTACGTTTCTTACGCCCTTTACTTTGGATCATCCTTGCTAAGACTGAGATGTATGCCTGTGTAAAAAAGAATATGTCTTTGTACATCTGCCCTCATGACTTCAGCACTGTTAGGTCCACAGTGCTTCAAAAAACCTGACTGTTCAGTCAACTGGATNTTTTCCCAGCAGGACAGAACACATCTGATTGGAAGTGTGACAATTAACAAGGACTTGTTAATTTCAACTTTTTACAAAGTTAATGTTGCTAAGGCCTTCCAAATGCAGCAACCTGCTTAACTCAGCAGATATTTCCATAAATACAGTTTAGTACCAGATTTTTAAAACAGGAGAGCTACAGCTAAGAACAGGACATTGGTAAAGTGCAAGTATCCTTTTAATTTGTTGTTTCGCGTGCCACCACAAAAAACCAATCTAACAAGGTTGTTTAAACGAATAGTTTCACATTAGGTTTTGGTTTATTATGCAGCATTTCATTGCATCACATTGCAGGATTACACACACCCACGCCCACACCCTCCCACCCCCAATGTAATCAGATCAGCACAGTTAGAAATAAGCAGGGAAATTCAAGCTAGACTGGGCATAAAAGGGTTAGCACGATACAGTCATACGAGAGGGACGTGCTGTGGACCAGCGCTGGGACGTACTGATGGAAGTGACCTTTTTGAGCTCAGTGGTAAAGGGGAGGCTGGAAACATCTCTGAATAAACAAGCCCAGGCCTCTCAGTTATCGGCAATGAAAACCAGCAGCCTCGGCGTGTGATTACGGCAGATCAGGTCACAGCTCTGAAACAAGCGGGCGATTTCTGTGCTGCACACCTTAGCAAAGGCACGGGCAATAACGATCTTGAAGACGAAAGTGTGCAGGTCTGCTGGCAGTGTGGGCATAGTCTGGCTCTCATCTTACTCTTCCCAGGCCACCTGAGGAGCCTGCTGCTGTTTGTAACGCTACTGCTGCGGAGCACTTCAGCTTCACAAGCGAGGGAAGCGGGAGTGTGACTAAGAGCTGGGGGGCAAAGCAGGTGCGATGGCTCCTCTCTCAGCCTCATTCTGCAATCTCACCCAGAAAAAGTGGAATTTTTTTGTTTGTTTTTGTTTTTGTTTGGTTTTTCTTGTTTGTTTTTTTCCAGTGTGAGTACACACTACCCACCATACCGGGCCAGATCCAGTTGTTATTCTGGACTGTAGGGTGATGATACTCACTTTCTAGTGGCACTCTAACTTTATGTGGACAGCCTGAGAGACTGCGGTGGTGAGGGTACAGCCCAGTCACGTGCCCTGTGCCATCACATCCTGGGATGGGACATTTGGTTTCTCTCTTTTCAGGCCTGGGTGAATCTGCAGAGAAATCAGATAAGGATTTTGTTTGGTTTTAGCCCCTGTCTGCACTCAGCTGAGTTATCCTAGCAGCATGATACTCTCTATTTTGTACTTCAGATGTAATTCCTACCCAAAATTTTAAGAGTCGTATGCAATTTAAGCATCACTTTAGGTTTTCACAGTGTGTCCTTTAAACAATGGCTCCCCCCTCCCAGTATGCCACTTCTGTGCTAAACTATATAGCTTTAGGATTGCAGTGTCATTTATTCCATTCAGAACCTCAAACAGGACAGAAGCCACAATCCAATAAGCCAGAAAACTGGCAGCATCAGCCAACAGCAAGATCTATAAAGGAATAAATAAAAAAGCAGAAACAATCTTTTACTCTGTTAATGTCAGACTCCAGGAAGCCGGGACGACCAAATAAAAGCTGAGGTGTGAAACAAACAAACAAACAAACAAAAAGCATTTCAACCAGAAGCCATTCCTTAAATATCGCAGATCTCTAGGCTGTAGGTTCTTTGTTAGGAAACTGAATACATGCCACTTTACATTTGAGAGGCAAGGCAAGCAGCTCCCTCTGGTACACATGGCAATGCCGCTTTGTGGAGCAGCCCACAATGACAGTGAAAACATGGAGCAGCCGATACCCTTTCAAAGGCGAGGTCTCAGCCCAGCCCCACAGCTACCACTCTGCAATGGCCGCAGTGCATTCCCAATTTTTGTTTCAAGCACCTAGAATTGTGCAAGAAGCACTGGTCAGAAAGCTTTTATTTGATTTCCAATGCAGGATCAAAAGTCTGGGCGAGAAAGGAATGAATTCTGGTCCAGAAATTCTCTTGTGAGAAATCTGGAGGAAGTGGCCGCATAAATTGCTGAGGATGGTTTTAGCTCCATCTGTGATTGGCTGCCAACAGCATTCGGCGCTGGGGAGGGGGGAGAAAACAGCTGCAGCCAGCACAGGGAGCAGCCTCCTTCAAGCTCGTTTTGTTGGACCGTGAGGTACGGCGTGCTGAGGGACACGATCGCCAGAGACGGCTGAGGGTTAAACTTCCTGGCAAGGTGGTTTTAGGTCAAAAGAAAAGGA
>VXBL01007068.1:211271-241378 GCA_013400195.1 Aramus guarauna | reverse complement strand
AGAAGAAGAAAAAAAAAAAAAAAAAAAAAAAAAAAAAGGGAAAAAAATTAGGGAGGAAAGAAAATAGACTGAGCATCAACAGGAGACCACATGCTTTTTAGAATCACTGCAAATGGAAAGTGCTGCAATAGTGGGCAGAAAATAAAGAGGGACCCTGAAATAGGATTTAATTTTTTCCCCACTAATTGGAAACGTTTATCGTTAAAAAGATGGAAAAATATAAATTTAAGCCATGTTTTTCTGATGTAGCATCCAAGAAAGCAAATTAAGAGCTGATGGGTTTGATGGTGGATTTTTCAGAAATAAAACCCAGTTAATTATGTAAAGTGAAAAAATTATGTGCCTGATACTACACTGACAAAAATCATATGATGTTTATACAACCTGAACAAAGCTTGTTCCTCCATGAGTGTTACTTCTGAACTCATCTACAAACTAGACCTAATAATAATATCAGGCAAATCAATATGGACCAGATTCTGCCATGCTTACCATCACTGCTCCTTCCTATGTGTGCTGTGAGAAAGTCACATTAACTCCAATGTGAAGCTGGTGAACACAACTGGTCTCAGGATAAGAAAAGGGATCTGTAAAATTCCTGCATATACCACAGTCATCTCACCAAATATAAATTCAAGTAGTTTAGCAAGGAGGTAGACAACCACCTTGCATGCACAGCTTAAGACATGCTAATGAAAAGACTGCTCAAGACAGAAAAGTGAGATGCGTGCATATTCTTCCCAAATGCTAAGAGAAATATTTTATAGTTGCAACTCCTAAAAAAAAATTGTCAGGTATCTTATACACTAAGTGCTTTGGATAACTAAACTGCTATAATATTTGCAATGTCCACAGGGACTACTCTACTGCAACACTAGATATACCAAAGTAAATCTTTTATCCAAAGCAGAAACTGCAGCAATGCTGGGGTGATCTCAGTATATTTGGAAGCCCAAAAGGAAAAGTCAAGGGGCAGATGAATGTATTGTTACGTACTACAGCAGGGAGTGTGCTCATAGAATGACATCTCCTGATGTTCTGTAATTATCCTCGATAGAGGTGTTTCACATGAGACAGCCCAGTTTACAAATCAACCCCAAATCTTTCAAATCTCCACTTCTGGAAGCCAGATTAAGTACTGAAAATGGAGCAATGTTCCTACAGCTTTGTAGGATGCCACAAACCATCAGAAACTATAAAGATTTTGGAACTTACTGGCAATTCTATTGATGGCGAATGAGGCAGAAGAGCACGGCTTGTGCTTTCCTGGCTCAGAAGTCCTGGCTGTAGCAAAACATAATGTTGATATGTGAAGTAGCCTGAACTCAGAAAACACATGGCTTAGGAATTAGGTAGTATGTTTGGAAAAGGCCAGTTTTTCACCCTAACCTTTCCTTAAGCACTGTTTTAATGCCTTCTCTTTTGGCTGCCGAAATTTAGGACGTACGTATTAGTGCCCTATGGAGGAGGAGGCGGAGGAGGAGGAAAAGGAGGAGAAGGAGTGTCAGTGCCAGCTACACAGCCCTTTTAGTAGCCATTACTGATAATTTCACATAGCGGTTTGGCGGGAAGCCAAGTACCTAGCGTTTAACCTGGTTAGATGTAAGGCACTAGTGTGAAGGTACATAATTAACAAAATTACCAGCTAAATTCCAGATTCTTTACTGTTGCTATAAAACCCAGCTCAGAATCCTCTATCAGTCACAGGATAAATGCTTAAGCCAATAAGAACAGCCAAAAATGCTTCCTTACGTTTGTTGCTAAATATCTGTCTCCCACCAATGTCAATAACTTTGGTTTGTCTCCTTTCCCCTGCTAGATGCTCCAGGAGAAACCTATCCAGTTCCTTGTAGGTGCTGTGAAACACATGCCCTTGCTCTGCCTGCAGAGCGATTGCTTGTTCTAGCAGACTCAAGTTCCCTTTTGTTTTGTCCAGCTCAACCGACACTTCTGTGGTTTCTGACAGGCACTCGTTGTCGTCTTCTTCACTTTCAGGGAAGGGATTCTGAATTCTCTTCTCGAAAGGATCTGGGTGAGACTCCTGGGGGGCTCTTAGCTCTGTTTCTGAGTCACAAAGTGTTTCACAAGGGCCAAATTCTACCTCTTCCTTCTTAATTTCTGCGACTTCCAGGATGCTAGGTTGATTACACTCTACAATATACTTCTGAGTTGCATGGGGCTTTACACCGGTTTCTTCTGAGAAATTTGAGGAGCTGTCCCACTCGTTGTCCATAATTTCAGAGTTACTTTCATTTTCCTCAGACGAACAGTATTTTGGGTCAGAAATAACAGTCTTTTCCTTTCCTTCAGCTGAGTTAATCATGTAACATTCATCAGTGTCATCACTTTCTGTTTTTAAGGATTGAATGCCGCTATCATTTAGATTTTCTGCCACTGTTTGACTGGGTGCATCTTTTGATAATTTTCCCATGTTCATCAGAGATTTGGCCATGGCATCTTGATAGCTGGAGTAGTTATCTTTTCTTTGACTGGAATTTTCTTGCCCACCTGAATGAGCGTTTTCCTCAGATGATTTTGGAGTACTTTCCTCTGCATGAAAAAGAAAAAAAAAAAAAAAGAGAGAAAAATATGTAAGAGTAACTGTTCTTTGTGTCTTGTAGAAGTGATATGAAGATATTTACTTACCAATCTCCATTTCTTTACTCAAAGGTACTCTGAAATGATTGAATTCACCAAGGCTGTGTTTGAAACGACTGCTTGTAGCGTCAGGAAAAGCCCTTCTAAGATTATGTCTACTTTATATTATAGCTCCAAAGCTATATGAGAAATAAATATGTTGCCATTTTTCACTGATGGTGAAGACATATGTTATCTTAGAACACACACACATTCACATAAATATAATGTGCCATATATACATAGACGCTTTGTATATACACACAATATATATAATACATGCATAAATATATATACAAGCACACACACACATTTTAAAATTCCTCTGATCTATTTTCATTTTTCTTTCATCTAAGATTCCCAAATATTTTCCCAAAATAGACCCTAATTTTCCAGTCAGCCCAGATCCCATGAAAGACCTTGATGGAAAAAATCCTCAATACTTCACAAAGGGCAAGCTCCTGGTCACCATTGCAATTGCCACATTAAGTGATAGATCAGGTCATGCACAGGCAAACAGAAATGGTTGTTATGTACAGACTCGTAAAGGACTTGTTAAAGACACCACTGAAGTACATCCTGTCTTTATAAACATCTTTCTTCAAAAGAAAAGCAGCAGCCAGCAGGTAATAGAGGCTGCATGTAGGAGAGGTTGTCGGTGTGGAAGACAATATGCCTTTTGTATCTCATTTAATTTTTTATAAACATTTCCTCTGACAAGGACACTCAAAAATACATCTCCATCATCTTCCTTTCTGGTAATTATCTCTCTAAAATCAACACTGGTTTGCCAGGATCAAGTAAATATTGCCATAGTAACTAAAAGCATTTTTGGATGAAGGGAAGAATTTAGTCACAACACTAGCCCCTTCAATAATGCTGATTATAGGGTACATTCTTTTGTTGGGATCTATTCAACATAAACTGAAAAATTTAACATTTTACTTCCTAGAAAGGAGGATGAATAAACAAGCACAGACTATTTCATAAGATGTGTCTGTCCTCTCCTGAATCAGAAGAACTCCAGGTTTAAATAATAAATTAAGCATAGTCTAAAATGCAAATGAAGTTTCTCTCAATAACACAGTAAGCTATTAAGAGAAAGTGTAAAGGGTTATGATAATTTTAAAGTATTATGAACTACAGAAAACAAATAAAAAGCATTTTCAGTGAATATGTCCAATTCATTGAACTATTCTCTCAATCCACTTAACTACCCACATGTGTACAATAATGATTTATAGACATTATACCTAATTATGCATATTTGGGCTGTGTTAGAGTGCCTAACAAAAGCTCTAGAAAGCAACAATTACCTCTGTTGCTTAGCTACATAGTTTAAAATATTCCTATTAAGTGCAGATTATTGTGGAGGGGAAAAGGGGGACAAAAATGCACATGTGCACCACAATGCATTTCACTTTACTGCTGCCAAACTGTTAGCATTTTGGGTCATTTCCAGTTTACATAATTGTTTGGTTCAACTGTTTGTTATATGCTAAAAGAAAATATTGATTAATTCTTATTCTTCTTCAGAAAATTGGACACATGCAGGGAGAGGTGGCCTTGTGCACTGTGTGCATAAAGTTGTGTTTAAAAAAAATGTCTGTAAACCTTCGTGTAACTTTTTAGCAGCTGGTCTAGTACCACACACATTGCAGTATTCTGAATAAAGAAGTCTGCCGTCTTTTCACATCTCAGCAAGTAAGAATGATGCTTTGGCTCTACAACTAACTTCAGTCAAATGGGGTATTATTATTTGCTCTTCTGCCATTTAGGAAATAACAGAATCCCATCAGTGGGTCATTTCAAAAAGTAAGAAGTTCTAGTTTTAAAAGAAATGTCCCACCCTTCGAAACAAAACAAACAAAAAAAATTGGTAATAGTAACAGGTCTTTTCAGTTACCTTTCTGTGTGAAAGTTGAAAAATAATATAAATGCATGATAACAGATCTTTGCTTCTTAAATAATCAGTGATTTTTAAATGCAATGTTTAAAAATTTGTTGTTGAACCAGTCTTAACAGTTCAGCTGTCCCAGCTTTGCTTTTCACCTCTACAGGCTGTAAATTTACTTTAAAAATAATCAAAACTCAGCTTAGTTTACACTTGCATCAATCCATGAACTGAAGCATTAAATGACCAACCAACAAGAATCATGAGTTTATAATAAAATGAGAAATATTACACTAAGAAATT
Source organism: Aramus guarauna (assembly GCA_013400195.1). NCBI lineage: Eukaryota > Metazoa > Chordata > Aves > Gruiformes > Aramidae > Aramus > Aramus guarauna. Next base: position 236,544 of record VXBL01007068.1, on the reverse strand, counting down.
ACAAATAAAACTACATACCCAGATCAGCTGTATGCTTAAATTTGTTTCGTAGCTGGCAAAATTAATGCAAAAGGGACAGGTTGTATTATCACTGACACAAGCAGGTGTGTGTGTGTAGAAATCTCAATGGTATGAAATATATCTTTTTGAAGTAAGGTCACTTTTTTCTTCTGACTGAAGGGTAGGTGCAAATAGGTTCTCCTACATTTATACCAATGGACCTGGCCCAATACTTGCCCTTTCTTACAAAAAAGTACCAGTTAAATAAATTAGATTCATCTGTATATGGCACAAGTTCTACCTTTATACCCATCACAATGCTTTCCCTTCAGCAAGGTCTTCAAGCTGTGCAGAGGACAGACACAAGGGAAAGAAAAACACATGATGGAGGCCAGCTCTGGATGGCCAGGAACCAGGATGAATCAATACAAGAAAAATTAGCTAAAATCTATGGATCTCAAAAAAAACCCCTCAAAATCCCAAACCACGCAAACTAAAAAAAAAAACAACAAAAACCCATACAAGAACTCTTACTCAAACAGCTTCCCTTAAGATTTCTGGTGTTAGGAGAGGGAAATACTCCTTGCAGGCTGGACAGGCACTGAGAACCATGGAGCTTTTTTCTTGATGAATTTAGCTTAGTAATGTCACCCAAAAGACAAGACACATTGGGTATCACCTGGTTAATTAATGTTCTGTTTGAAGAGGGAGCTACCTTCTAGGCTTTCACGCTGATGGGATGCAGACCCCTGGAAGAGACTCCTAGAAGACTGATGAGTGACAACTGGCTGAAATCTTTGCTGTATAGAAATAGCACAAAGACCTCCACTGATTTTGGTAGAACCAGGATTTGTCTCTTTAATCTGAAAGGCAGCCAACTTCTTCTGTTTGTTTTATAGTATTCATGTATATAAAATTTGGAACTTTGTTTTGTTTTAAGAAAATTCTGTTTGGAGTGCATAAAGATATAAATTCCTAATCTCAGTTCATCACAGAATCATAAAACAGTCCAGGTTGGAAAGGACCTCGAGAGATAATCTGGTCCAATTTTTTGTGGGAGAGGGAGCCTAGATGAGATTATCTCGCATGCTGTCCTTCCAAAATATTCGAGAATTTGATACACAAAACTGAGTGTAAAACAAATTACCTTTAAACTCCTGTAGCAACCAGCAACTGTGTAGAATATAAGTTCATTCTGTTTTCATAGTACCTATAATAGCTAATTTCCCAGGGCCAGATCACGTTGCTTTTACCTTGACCTTTGCTATCTAATGATGACTCTTCCCTTTAAAACAAATGCAGAATGTATTCTACTGATTTCTTCTCACTTGCCCATTTAACAACTTGTGCAGGACTTCTTAAACAAATATGTGACAGCCAATTTAGTTTGATATTTTTTGTTCATCTTGAATATATATAACATATATATATATATAGAACATACATTATTGAACATATATTAGAAAGAAAGAGCAATAAAGACAGGCTGTAGCTATACCTTTCTGTGTGCCCATCCTCTTTCATATTTTGCAGCATACACATTATAGAAGTTTCTATAAATTGTTGGACATGTTTGGCTTAGCAGAGTTGGAATAACAAGTACAAAAGTGCTGAGTCTAATAATCGTGTTAAACAGAACACACGTAGCAGTCACGTGCATGAAATTGCTAAATGTTAAAGTCAACAATGTTTTGCCAAGCGGTTGGTTGTTCCCCCCTCCCCCGCTTCCTAAGAGCTCTATATATTTCAGTGAAAATCTGCTCTTCATAAATGTTTTTTTCTCAGTGGTGGGCTTAGCCTTGTTCTTTGACAGAGCTAGTGGAGAAGCAGATGCTGCTCCATATCTGACCTGCTGCGGTAGTTGTCTCTCAGTATGACCTACAAAGCATTTACCAGACACCAGTAGGAGTTATTCTATGAAATAACTGGAAGTATGGTGGTTAAACCTAGACAGAAATGCACCATTCCATCTCTGTTAGAAGTCAAACACATTTTGCATCCTTATTGAAAATACTGCTTCATATCTCCCTCCCTGTGGAATTCAGGTTCAAGCGGAACCACACTGCACAACTACCTGGAGTTGAGCTGCTTTCGAGGACGCTGAACTCTTCCTGTAAATCCGTCCTGTCTTCATTTTCTTCTTTGCATTCCAAGCTGGGGCTGTAGTGACGGGGTTTCATTAGCAGGGACTTCCTTTTGTTGACAGGAACGCCTGATAGCTGTTCTTCAGCTTTTCTCTTCTTAGCCATGGAGCATTTGTAGGCACTGCAATGATCCATAGGCAATGATAGAGAAAAAAGTGGGAGAAGTGAGAGGAAAATTGTTTAAAAAATAGCACCATCCTCTAGTTGAATTCTAAATATAAAAGTGGGAACTGACAAAATATTAATTCACTTGCAGTTTCAGCAAGTTTTGTTTTGTGGATATTTAATTTTAGCTCATGTACTCAAAGTTCATTTCTTTTTCACTTCTGCCAATATCTGTCTAGGGGAAGGGGAATGAGGAGGAAAACAAAACCAAAAAACCCACAACCCAACATCCTTAATCCTAAGTAAGCATATGCTAATCTAAGCCCTTCTGTACAGTAAAATAAATACACCCAGGAAAGGATGAACAAAATTATAGTCTGGGTTGATAATCCAAAGAAACAACTGAGTGGAAAATACACCACCAGTTACACTACAACACCCTGCACCTTTGGGCAGGGGTTACCCTTACATCAGTGTGGACATCCAGTCATGCACCTGGAGTTCAGCAGCACGAAACTTGTGTGACACACACTGTACCTTCAGAACATTTCACAGTACTCTTTCAATATCAGCCCGAAGCATTGGTTTCATTTCATTAACTCCAGCCATAAAGGCCTCGTTTAAGCTCTTCTCAGGTCTCTGTATAGACCCTGGAAAAAGGCTCCTCCAGAGGGCAATTCATGCCACTTAAAACTAGATCTATCTGATAAACAGGGTGAGCCATGCCCTGGGAAAGGCCTTACCCCGAGGAACATTTTTAGCAGATTTGATATACTTCTTTCAGCTCCTGTAAAATCCACATATTAATCTGCATATTAATTTGTTTATACGGATATTTAGCAAAGCCCTTGCCGCCATGCAGCTGATCTGTATGGCATATAGATGTTACATCACACAACAACTCACTAGAGGCCTGAACTGTCAATCTTCTTTTTTTCAAAACTTTTTGTGTAAGTGATTTGGCATGATTTCATTGTTCTCTCGCACACAGTATTCTAAGAAATTTATGTAGTACACATAATAGTGCTCATGTTATATCTGTCAGAGATGAAAAAACTACATATATGAATCTGTGTAATCCACTCAATGGTTTCTCAACCTTAAGCACCCCCAGGGTGCATTACAAATCTACACGATGCCCTTAGGTGTTGGATTTTGTATTTGGCTCGCTGACTTAGCTGCAAGATTTGCAAAAAATCCATGTATGCAGGGAACTCTTATTGGTTACACATATTAGAAGCTAAACAGCATAAATTAATCCTTCCAAGGTATCTTATGTGCACTAAATTGGCTCAGGTTCTGATTATTTTGGATGAAAGCATATGACTAACTTGAGCTTTTTGTTAAAAAAATACCCATTTTTGGCTAAGCACCTTTTTGGCAATCTATCATTGCAAACATGAAGGACATGGAAATACGAAGATCTGCATTTTAGGGAGAATGTTAAAATTCTACCATATGCATCTTAAACACAGTGGATATGCTTGATCTCTGAAAGCTAAAATGCTACGGGTATCAGGAATACTGGACACTAAACACCTGCTGTAGTTGAATATATTATGGCTTCTCTGTTATTTCTCTGTTTATGAATAGAAGATAACAGGAATATTATATTAAAGGTCAGAATCACGATGGTATAAGTGTCCCCTTGGAAATGATGCCCATGTAACAGACATCAGGGATGGATGCAGTGTGGACAAATATGCATAATTTATTTCTAAGAAAATACAATCAAGATTTTCTTAATTCATATTTGTGAATGGCAGCTGTCATGTTTTAACCCATCAGGCAGCTAAAAAAACCACACAGCTGTTTGCTCACTCCCCCCGACAGTGGGATGAGGGAGAGAAAAAAGAAAAGGATAAAACTTGTGAGTTGATAAAGATAGTTTAACAGAACAGAAAAGGAAGATGATGATGATGATGATGATGATGATAATAACAATAATAACAACAATCATCATCATCATCATCATCAACACATGTGATGCACAGCACAATTGCTCACCACCCGGAGTTGGTGCTCAGCTAGTTCCTGAGCTGCGCTGTCTCCCAGCCAACTCCCAGTTATATACAGAGCATGACGTCATATGGTATGGAATATCCCTTTGGCCAGTTTGGGTCAGCTGCCCTGCCTGTGTCCCCTCCCATCTTCTTGGACATGCCCCACTTTCTTGTTGGCAGGGCAGTACTGAGAAGCTGAAAAGTCCTTGACCACTTGTCAACAACTAAAATATTAGTATGTTATCAACATCATTCTTACCCTAAATCCAAACCACAGCACTATACTGGCTGCTAGGAAGAAAATTAACTCTATCTCAAGCGAAACCAGAACACCATCATTTTAAAATAAGTGAATACGTGAGATTCAACTTTAAGTAAAAAGATTTCTGATGCCTTCCACTCTGATTACAGGAAGATGGCAAAGCACAGTTGCTTCTTTGCTAGGAAGTGCAAATTCCTCTCCATAGGCCAGGAAGGTATTTTTCAACTCCAGAAGATTATACTCTTCCTTTTGCTGGTGACTTTTTAAACTGCTGTTTTTTGAGTTTTAGCTGGAACCTATTAGTTTGCAAGAGCCAGTTTAAAGATCTACCATGCACCAGCAATTCCTCTTTTCTTCTACCTTATAGCGCTTAAAAGTAAAAACAAACATAAAACCAGAAAAACAACTTCATGAGTAGTAGCTTTTTCAAGTACTTACACATGATTTGTTAAGTATTTGATAATGGACATTGGGAATTTAACTACTATGAAAAGAATATATTTATGCCTTTGTAATATTCATGGCATGTCGATTTCACCTTCATTTTTAAAAGTTTCTATTTCTCTCTTTTGCTTATGTACATTCACACATACACACACATACGTTAACACAGATTTGTCAAGCTGTAGTTTGTCAAATGGTAAACCTATAATTTAGCTTCTCTATTACTCATCTCATAAATTCAACGTCTAATAGTTTTGTTGCTATTTATCAATGGCCTGCTTGTTGTCATGGAACACTGATTCAGCTGTCAAGGTTATTTGGTAATCTGAGGCTCATAAAACAGGAGAAGCTCTTTTTGTTATGAGCCCAAAGCAAATACAAAGGTTTTTTCCCAATTTAACTGTACTTAAACTTTATGAATTATAAATCATTTTAGTACTACCTATAATGAACAGATTTTTAACATTATTTTTTTAGTCAATGACTTAGTTATCAAAACCAGTCCTGTGTCAGTTATCATAGTGCGAGCCAAGAAGTTAAAATCTAAGACATGGTCGTATGTGTTGGAAAAAAACTCATGATAAATCTTTCATATTTATTTCACACCTAAATACTTCTTTTCCTTTTTTTTTTTCTTTTTTTCTTTTTGAAATTTAACAGGTCATTCTCTTTCCTTTATTTCTGCTCAGAACGTATCTTGGATGGTGTGGGCAGACATTGGTAGCATACAGGCAGAACAGTGCTTTGAGCCCCACCACAAAGCAATGCCTCAGAAGGAGAGAGGTTTTAAGCAGTTCTAACAATATAAAGCTTTTCCTACTGCTGAAAATTGTCATGCTTGTCTTTTTTTTTTTTTTTTTTTTTGTAATTGGTTCATTTAAGTGATGTGTTTGTCAAGCCTTTAACCTGACCTTTAACCACTTTGTAGCCAGCAAGGATTTTTTGTTGTTAATCTGTTGGCAAGACTTCCAGATCTCTGGGGATTTTTTTCTTATTCACAGCAGCCTGGTGGTTGGTAAAGCATGATAACAGAGCTAAGAATTGCCATAGTGGGTAAAACCAGGGGTACATTTAGCCTGACAACTGGTATGTACTAATGCCTGTAATGGATGCCATGTAAAATAATAAGAACAGAACACACTGAATCTCATGTCACTCCTTAGCTTCAGGAAAGAAAATAAATGTCTTTGAATAACAAGGCACGTACTTTTATTGTCTACAGCTATTTAAGGAGCCCACTCCTTATCTCAGTTTGTGCAAGAATAATTAGTGAAACAGTTTGTGGAGAAAATTATTTTAAATTTTTAACCTGAATTGCCTTTTGACTATACTACAAAAGTAAGTGTTAGATGATTGAATTACAATTAAAGGAAGCATCATCTTCTGATCTATAGAACCATTTAACTTCACACCAGTAGTTAAAAGGAGAAGGTTAGCCTAACTACTCCTTAATCATATTGTGAGTAAAGACATTGACTCCTGCTTTATGCCTTGATCAGGTTTTGTTCACAAACTTGCAGATGCCATAGGACACTATGTAAGTCAAATACTACATTTTCCTTACAGGAGGGAAAAGTTGATCTTTGAAGATTCAGGGACACTTGCCACTCATAGATGAACCAGTAGCTTACTGGTCAATGTCTGTCATGGTCAGGGTTTCTTCTAAGAATTTTAAGACTGTACTGAATCAGAGGTACCTAAAAGGCACAAACGTTCTGCATGTCTTCCCATCTTAGTCCTCTTCTATGTCTGCTAGATGTCCAAGAAACAGATGAGCTGAATTCTATCTAACTGTCTAGCACAATGGCTTCCAAAGGTTTAGGCAATAGCTGAAAGTATCTGATCCCCAAAAATCACACAAAAATCTTGAGCTCCTCATAAGCCGATGATGAACAGGAGAAATTACTAGCACTGGATGCAGAAACAGGATGATCTGCTCCTATTATGGATCATATGTCTGTTTAAATGACATTGACATTATTGTTTACATCAACCATGAATGCTGGAGGTTCATGAAAGGTGCTGGAATGCCAGACTCCAAAGAGAGAGAATGTGGCTTGGTTGATCACTGCAATTGAAAACCCAAATGAGTGCTGTTAATTGCAGCAACTTCAGATGAACAACAGTGGTTGGGAAGGAAGGTGGAGAGTAACTATGACTCAGTTGTTTACTTGATCTTCAGGTTAAGACAGTCAGATTTATGTTCCATTTCCTTAAGTAAACCTCGTTGTTTGCAAAGAGTGCATATAAATTTTACAGCTCAATGGAAACGAGAGTGATAGTGTTCTCACTTCAGGTTGCTCTAAAAGTGAGGACAGAAAGATGGTATTAACCTGCTGTCTCATCAGAGCCAGAAGTTGGAGTCTCCACAGAAAGACTGAAAATCCACAGCATCAGTCAGGCCGGCAAGAACTGTTCAGCATCCAAGGACTAGGGTGGTGTCCAAGGGTGGTGCCTTGGAATTGCTTACTGAATATGAAAGAATTCATGTATTCTGACTATATACAAATATATACAAACTGTAGATTCAGAAAACTAGATAGATACTTTTAAAAGACATGGCTTAGTCAGATTTTATACATAGAAGAAGTAAAATTTTTTCTAAAAGGAAGAAAGTAAATTGCATCACTTCGGACCATGGATACTGGAATATAAATCTACAAGGTTTATGATTTTGGAAAAATGACAACTGAACAGTAATTAAGTTTACTGCATTCCATATAGGTTCTAGATGCAAAACTAAGCAAATTCTCTCAAAGGACATAAAGAAAATTACTTGTGTATCAAAGAAGAACTTCTTGATCAATCCCTTATTTTCTTTTTTTTTTTTTTAAGGAAGATACTTGATGAGATGATTTTCATCAATGAGAATGGCAGCTCAACAGAAGGCTCTCATGACTTCATCCTATCTCTGCACCCTCATTCTTAGAACACAATACCTTGTATCTTGTCTGCTACATGGACTACCTACATTCTCAGAATTTTTACAGCACTGTATTCTGATCCTTCATCCTGCAATGTACTTCCCATTTCCAAATATTGTTCTACTCAGTGGGATATGAAAGAATGCTTACAGATATTTTGTAACTCCATTAATTTCTCCCTGAATAGTGGAACACACTGGAGCATGGGTTAAATGAAACAACCGTTCTACCTACCTAAAAGAGTAAAAGTGAGAAAGATTTGTAAATTTTCCACATGTGGGGAAATTGCACATGTCCAGAAGCAACTGCTTTTTTTTGCAATTTATAGGTGGCAACACACTGAGTAGCTGAAGAACTTTAAGAGGTAAGACTGTGCAACTGTGAAAATTCTAATAAAGGGATGAGCTACAGTTCATTGGTAATAGAAGACTGAGTTAAATCAGGAAAGAAAAAAAAAGAATTTTCTTTCTAATTCTTTTAAATAATTGTTATATACAGTGGANTGAGGGAACCGGGGTTGTTTAGCCTGGAGAAAAGGAAGGCTGAGGGGAGACCTTATTGCTCTCTGCAACTCCCTGAAAGGAGGTTGTAGCCAGGTGGGTGTTGGTCTCTTCTCCCAAGTAAGAAGTGATAGGACGAGAGGAAATGGCCTCAAGTTGTGCCAGGGGAGGTTTAGATTGGATATTAGGAAAAACTTCTTCACTGGAAGGGTTGTCAATCATTGGAACAGGTTGCCCAGGGAAGTGGTTGAGTCACCATCCCTGAAGGCATTTAAAAGACATGTAGATGTGGTGCTTAGGGACATGGTTTAGTGGTGGATTTGGCAGTGCTGGGTTAACGGTGGGACTTGATGATCTTGAAGGTCTTTTCCAACCAAAATGATTCTATGATTCTATAAGTATTAAAATATATTCAAACATTATGCTGATGAAAAATTACGGCTTTATGTGAAAATAGTAAAAAAACTATGATGTGCATTTTTACAGAAGAAATTTTGCAGGCTAGGCCTGGAAAATTGTTCTGAGTTCTCATCACTGACAAGAAGCTAAACATGCATTTGCCCTGATTGCTAATGGGGAGTCACGGTTATTGACATTAATGCTTTCTTGTATTTGTAAAGTAAGCCAAGCCATAGTAACTTTTAGACAATCTATAGAATCTGGACTCCATGACTGAGTATGTTCAGCCTAGGTGATGAAAAATAATCTGGAAAAGAGCTTCAGATGGGAATTTCTGAAAAAGCATTTGGGAAAGAAGTCATCATGTAAAAGTAATTTCTTTCCATCAACATTTTTAAACATTAAAATTGTAAAAACTTAAACCAATAAAATGTGTTAAAAAAAGAGCTTGTCATTTAGACTTAGTGAATTGGCTGTAATAGAAGTTCAGAACTAGAACAACTTACTCCAATGATAATTAATGACAATCTGAATGTTTTGTATTTTTTAACCCCCCTCTACAACACAAAAAAATACATTTTATTCCTTTCTAACAAGAGTATACACTTGGCTTACAAGTTGTATCTGAGAGAGGGACAGGGGCTTTTCCTGTGCACTGTGGCAATCATTTCAAGGTTAAAGGACCTTCTACAAATAGAAAAGTTTATTTCCATACACGGGCAATGCTCTTTTTCTAAAATGTCAGAGTTATGAGAAGTTCAGTCCAGGGCTGAACCAAGATGAAAGGAATGCACATGGGGTATAGATGGGAAGAAAGATAAAAGGGAAATTCATATTTCTGAACACTAATACAGAGCAAAATAAGCTCAGTAACTTGAGGGTATTAAAGTGTCTGTCTAAATACCCAAATGAAAGGTTTAGCCAGGAAAAAAGGAACAGTACTGGACAGATAATAATGTTGAGAAAATATGGTACCATAAATGAAAGCTGGCTGGAGCATGATATTAAAAGTTATATTTTATTTAAAAAAAGACATATAAGAAAAGCAAAGGAGCTGCCATAGTCTCGTTGGTGAAACAGGATTTATTAGCCCCCATAAGAAGAGGCTGGGGAGAAATGTGTAATGGTGTTGAGTCATTATGTACTGAGCTTGGAGATGTTTCAGACAGTAAACTAAATGTTATAGGCCACCTGACCAAAAAGAACAACTGGACTGTGAAATGATTGAGCAAATAAAAAGAAGCATGTAAAAAGAGTGGAGCAACAGTAAGTCAGCAATAACATAGAAAAGGAATGCAGTTATGGTGAAATCTACCCATGCCTCAAGCTCACTGTAATGCCTGAGGCTAAATGACCATGATTTCAGACTGCAATAGGCTCATGAAATGTTTGGGGTTTTTTTAAACCTCTTTTTNTTTTTTTTTAATCCTTTTTTTTTCTTTTTCTTTTTTTTTTTTTTTTTTTTTTTTTTTTTAAACTGTAGTTTACTATTTTAGCAGGGTTCTCCCCACAGGAAGGGCAACTCAGAGAAGGACAGCACAGATTTAAATTTTCTTATCTGTTTTTCTTGTTTTCAGTTTACAGGCTTGTAGGATCATGAAGATACTTAGATCATATAAAAAGATATCGCATACCCTCTAATTGAAATACTATGTTAATGAAATGGATGACTTCTTCATGATGTCATTCTATAGCTCATTGAACAAGACCACGATATGGCTAGAGTTGTATATTTGGACCCTTTCTAACAGGTAAGTTATTTTTAGTAAAAGCCAGTTTGGGGAAAACAATTTTTATTGTGTGGAGATCAAGAAGTTCTTAAAATCAGTAATATGAATGAATGGGCAAGATCTGGGCCAAATCCAGCCTTCCTAGCCTCTTTTCCATTTACTCACGCAATCTGTCCAGGTTCAGTAGGTCAATAAATTCCAGTGGGACCCAAGCCAAGAATTTGGCTTAGAATGGATTAAGTTTCTAGGCAAATCTACAGATCATCCACACAACCTTTGCATCCAGAAAGCTTTGCACGTGAGTGGTCAGCCTGCTAACGCCAGTAAATGTTTAAATAAAAAGCATACTGATAACTACAGTCTGGTTAAAGGAGACATAAAGAAGATAAGCTTTATTTTTTTGTTGTTTTTTTGACAACAGACAACGGGACTGTAAGCAATTCATTGTCAGGAGCCAGTACCTCCCTTTGATATAGCAGGAGGTCCCATGGCTGCATTCTTTTCCTTTCCTTGCTATCTCCAGGCTGTCCCCAGTCTGTTTTGGCTTGCTTTTGCTTGGCTGAATCCACCCTTGCTATTAGTCAGACAGAGCAATTCAGCCAGCTATAATATTCAACTCATGATTGATGTACATAGGAAATAGAAGTCACTGGTTGGCATTTCCATCTCTATATGGCTTATGGTCATCTACAGAGAAAAGATCTGCCATATGAAGAAACAACCATTTGGGGATATAATGTTCTGATGCATTCTGTCACCCAGCAGAAGGCATTAAGGCATATGCAACTCTAAATTCCTGTGTAGGGTTGGGAGGATAACATTTACTGTGCAGTGATGAACACAGAAGTTGTGATAGGGAAGACAATGATTCCTGTAATATATTAAATAACGTACAAGTTTTAGTTCAAGGCAAGAGACATTCTAAGATGCAACAAGCTCTCAGGTAGAAAAAAAATGGAAATAGCTATGTGCTAGTCTAGCAGCCACACTAAAAGTGATGTGGATTTGACATATATTATAAAACTACTACAGAAAAACATACATGAAAACTAAATAATCATTGTTGTTTGGTTTTGGAGTTTTTAATATCAAATGGAGGCTTTAAGTACAAAAATCGTAAAATCACAATCAAATAAAATAACAAAGTAACTCTGAGACTGCAGATGTTGGCTAGAAATGAACATAGTAGACATCAAAAGAGTCCTATAATACACTAGAAACTTATGTCATGCATTTGTTATTGAAGAAAGCTATAAAAGTCACCTAGAGACCAACTGCACATAAAGTATCAACTAAAGCAACCTAAAATTGAAATCTGAACATGAAACACAGCTTTTAAGTATTCTGAATAAATCCAGGTAGAGGTCACAGTGCATAGATCAAAAGGTCTTAACATCTACAGGAATTAGGCAAATGATTCATCATAATTAACAACTCCAACCACAAGTGTCTCAAAAGGAGTATGAGAGACAGTTCCTATTTCAACCATCTTAGTGGTTATTCAGAACAGTTCACTAAATAGTTAAGTCAAATAACTGTCAGCCTCAGAGGTACCTACAAAATGTTGAAGTCAGTACTTGTGGTCACCCAGAACTATATGGCATTATTTCTCTTCACAGAAACAATGCCAATGGTCTTAAGAGTGGAGGTTCTTATTACCTTTTATAATCTCATTCAAAGAATGACATTTTAATGGAAAAAAAGATTTTATTTAATGTTCTCTATACACCAGTTCCAAACATTATTATTTATTTGTTTCTTGTTTACTGTTTCTTGTTCACTGGCTCAACAGTATTCGAAGAATCACCAGTTTCTGAAGTATGAAAGCATGTGGGACTACAAAAAAAGCTAAAAGCATGAGGTCCATCAACTCACCACAGGTCCCGGAAAGGGAGAGGAGAGGAGAGGAGAGGAGAGGAGAGGAGGAATGACAGCACTGTAGATTTCACTATTTGATGGCTAATTAGAGGGGCACTGGAAGATGATGGAAGAAACAAGGGAGGGACTTAGACACGACAGACCTATAAATTTGATTGCCATTACAATTTACATTAATGCTTTTTTTATTAGCTGAGAATGGTTGACATACATCATATAATAATGAAGATAGGTGAATTCCAGCACTATTATTTTATTAGTTCTGTGACCAGCATATACTTACCTTTGCCTCACAGTAAACTGCACCATGTACTGATTGTTCAGTGTTTGTTTATGCTTGACTGTTCAATGTTTTCTATCAAACATCAATTACAAAATCATTTTTCCTTACCATAAAAGATTTCCACAGGTTCTTTGAGGAGAGTACTGACTAACATGACAGTCTAAATTCCTTAAGAACCTAACAGTGTTGTCAGAAAAGAATAAGAAATGAACAAGATTTATTGGAAAGTTAAGAAAGTATGGCTGATGACAACATGACACACTTGATTATACCAGAAATCATGGAGTAAGAGGCAGAGGTTAATATTTTCAAAGCTCCATAACCATTTCAATTTCCACAATGGCTATGGCAGTGAGGAAGTTCCTTTTCCAAGGTAGAAAGCAAGCAGCAGATACTTTTTACTCATCACTCTGTTACCAGACCTTGGGAATAGGTACTCTTAAGATTAATGCCCATTGTTTAACTGAAGATCATTTATCAATAGAAACAGTGTGACACAGATCTTTGTCTCAGGTGAAATGCCTAATGTAGCTGTATCATGGAGAGATATTTAAATGACAGGGTAGCACAACTCTGTCCCAGCCAGTTACCATCATAGGGAAAGCTGGGGAGGTGATCTGGGAACGTATGCTGCCAACACCCCAGCTTCAACTGCAAAAATGACTTTTTGTCAAGCTCAGACATGCCTGCATGAAATCAGGATAAATATTCAGGTAGTAGTTATAATTATCAACCATCTTCATTTAGCATTTAGTGCTAAGTCTATTTGGACTCAGGAATGCGCTTTGTTTCAGCAAAGCATATTAAGGACTGTGAGGGTCCCACATTCTCTGCCGGTGGGAGACAGAGGAGTCACCAGGAAATGCAAGAGTCTATGTCAGTTCTGTTCCAAAAGTGCTTATTCAGGATTATGACAAACATGCTTTTTCCCAACAGTTTCCAGAAAATCAGAGTCTATGACCAGCTCCTGTGGAAGCAGAAGCCAAGCCCTAAGGACAAACCTGACGGTTTTTCCAGATGCGCTCTAGGAACAGAGAGCTTTCTCAGTCTCTGTCTCACTTTTAAGTAGTGCTATGGGATATGAGTACTGTGAAGGTGATAGCTACACCAATCAATCATAATCTCTGTTCTTACTGAGGAACATCTTTGAGACTTTTTGTGTGATTTTGTTTCATGTGCCCACTTCTTGCATCATCTAAGTACTGCTTTCACCTCTTTCTCAGGTCATCTGCCAGACTACTGTTTTCGTTTCTTACAAATGCTTCTTTAAAACTTGCTTATTTTATGAACCTCAGAAAAAGAGTTACAAATTAATCATTCCTTTCTAAATGCACCTAGGCATGCACCACCCTTTTTTTCCATGCCATGAACTTTTCCTGAGAGGCCAAATCATCTTCTATCTACCAAACTGTCTACCTTCATTCCATTACATTCTGAAACTAGAGTTCAGATATAATTGTATACATATCACCTACCAGTACTCAGAGGAAACCAGTAAAATATTCAGTATTATAGAATAATTAATAACTACTTCAGTTAGCAAAATACTTTTTAGTATGTTGTCAATACTGTTGCTTATATTGCCATACCTCATAAACATTTTGGATAAAGTTAAGGAATACATTTTAGTAACATAATCCTTCTGAAATACTTCAGTACCATTGGTTGCAGTGTTGCTTGTCTGGTTTCTCACCCTCCTAATCAAGAGACAATAGCAAAGGATGAAGTGTCCAGTGACTCCTTCTATCAAAGAGACATTCAGACAGTTCTGCTTTATTATTTCTCTCTCTGCTAAAACATTCAAGACACTCACATCTCTGTATGTTCACACTGAACAATTCAACTTATCTGAATATCTAAAATATCTCACAACATCTGGAAGAAAGTTCCAAGTAAAAAGTAACATTCCTTACTTTTGAAGAAACGGTCCTTTTGAAGAAGTGGTCCAACACTATGGAGAGTAAGGGGAAGTGTAACTATTCCTACCAAAGAGTAAGACTCTTCTCCATGACTTGAAGCACCAGAGCCTTGTGGTGTCCTCATTAATCCTTAGTGACAGAAGCCAGAAAGACTTAGTTTCACCTGTTTCTAACCCTGAAAAGGTACCCTTTCTATTCAGATATAGACTTCACCAAACTGATCTATGCTTTTGTAATCCCATGCTTTGATCGATCCAATTTGCTCTTCCTTGGTCTGACCCAGATGCCACTCCATAACCTACAGATGGTTCATCGTACTGTATCCCATCTGTTAAATAGAACACAGTAATGAGAATACATCACACCGATATTCCTCACTTCCCTTTGGTTTTCATTCTAATCCTGAACACAGCTGAAGGTCCTGGTCCTTTCAGTGGTTCATGACTAAATCATCTAAGAGAAGACCTCTTCTTTCTGCTTCTTGCAGAAGATACAACAGGTTCTTATGCCCAAACTTGAATGTATGGGACAGAAATCTCCTGGCTTCAGAACTTACTTCTACCACATGTTGTGCTTGTTATGTTTAGGTTGTGATAAAAGATTAATCTCTTCCTGTGGGTAGTTTAGCTACCAATGAAATCACCACAGCACTACACTCCTAAATAAAAAAATAAACCATGTTGTTCATAAGTAAATAATTAAGACTGGAAGGAGAAACAGTTCTGTTTTGAAGGACTTATTAAGTTTAGCATATTATGCTTCAACACCACAGCATACACAGTAGATATAGTTAAAAAAAACCCTTATAAAACTGAACACGTATCACAGCAGTATTAATAACAACCATGTATAAAAAAATTATTTATATGATATTGAAATTTGGGATTCCTTAAGACATTTAATTAAATTAAATCAGTGCAAGTTTGACACTTAAACAGGAGTTGTGCATAGGTGTTCCATATCTGGAAGAAAAGTACTATCCTCTGAAAACTCAGTGCAGTGCAAGAGAATTTTTAGTTATTTTACTAAACAGAAAAAAATTAACCCCCAACTTGGTCACTAACGTGATGTTTTCATTAAAATATACTTTTTATGCAGAAAGGTTATCCTGTTTCTCAGAAGATGGATGATAGCAAAATCATTAGCCAGATTCCTAGGTGAAATCTTGGCTTTCTTGAAATCACTAGATATTTTAGCATTGAATTCCATAAAGCAAGAATGCAACCCATGAAATCTGGAAGAGAGAAATTTTGATGCATTATTGAATCTAATTGGTGATTGCAGCTCTTTGTTTTTCTTTCTATTTATTTCATTCTCTACTTTTGTGAAACACAACTTGCAGAATAAGAAAAGGCTAACAAATGCTCTAGAACCAATCAATGTTATGAAACTAATAACAATACAATATGAGCATGTAAGCTTATGTAGTGCCTTTCATGTAGAAGTATCCCAAGGCACTTTGTAACAGAAACTCAATAAGGAGTGCAAAAGTGCTTTGTCAGATAGGATAAGCCAGGGGAGAAGGGGAAATTAATTAAGCATGGATTTAAATTTCTCAGCCAATGCAGCATTTAGAACCTTGGTCAGAAAAGACAGTGGTTCCAATATCTGTATCCAGGGAACAAAAAAGACTATTTCAGCCTTTAATTCTTGAGGGATGTTCAATAGTTTTTCCACAATAATATGGGTATGAGTAATAGGAATGCAGTTTGTAGGCTACATTTCCAAAATGAAGCCCTTGTCTCTCTTCCTCTTGTTTTTCATAAACAAATATATTCATAAAATTTGATCACTTGACTTGTATGCCAGTAAAGCCACTTGACAGCAGAGACACCCAATATGAAATTTGGTACTGTAGAAATTACAAATACCAAATTAAGGATGGGCAATGGCTTTGCTGGGTGTTTAGCTCACTGTTTTAAACCAAAGTATGTTTCTTTACGGAGGTAGTCCACATCTCGGATAGAGGGAGTAATCTGTTACACAGTAGTTCCTGAGAACTACTGCATGCATTTCACAGGGAAAAGCAAAATCACTCAGGAAAAACTATAGTAATTGATAATGCATAAATTACAGCTTCCCTGATGTTGCAGAAACTTGCACATCCTCTATTTTTCAAACATTTTTCTCTTAGGAACACATGGACCATCCTCATTTTTGGATGGCTGCCTCTTCGGATTAATGCATCCTTCTGGTGCATAAATTAGGGATGCACAGAGGAAAAAGGAGAAGCGCTAAATCTCAGGAAACTGAAGCCATACAGAAAAATGAGGTTCACAGTAGAGCTGAATGAATGACTCACCATGAATAATTTATCAAAAAGTTAGCCTCCACTTCTGTTCATGGAATATCTATAACAAGCTTATAATTTCCTCAGTTTTATTATAAAACAAAACTTTAAAATATTGTATGTCCTCACTGCAAATAACTTCCTGTAAATATGTCATGTCCTGTCTTAAGAGAGAGTGGCATTTTGATTGATCCAGTAAATCACATGATGATGTTTCTGTTCCCTAGATAGATGAACCCACGAGCACATACTTCAGATGTCTGCTGTGGTTAAGAAAGCAGCTCAGTAGCAGGTGATGAAAAGTGAGTGTAGGCAAAATAAATGAATTTAAGAAAAACTCTTGGGAGTTTTTGCAAAAACTTTTTCAGTACTTATATTGCAGCTGCAGTCCACAGTAATTTTCATTAATAACTCTAGGAATTTTCAACTACCTGTAAATATTTTCCTTGAGGGACATGAAGAGTGAACTTGTTCCAGGAAAACTTGAGTTCGATGGCATGTGTTCTTTTTCTGAAGATTTGGTACTGAATAATATACCAGTCTTTCTAGGGTTTGTTCTAAGCTCTTGAACAGTTACTGGGAGATGATGCACACAGATGTTAGTAAGATTAAAGTAGTAATGCTAAAATTTTACTAGATTATTGGTGATCTGAAATATCCTTGAAGAATTTATGGTTTGAAATGGACTGTCATGCTTTATGCAAATTTGAAAAGTACTCTGCTACTTCAGTAAAATATGGAACCTCAGCAAGTGCTTGAGGAAGAATGAACCATTAGTGCATTTAGAATTCACTTTAGTATACAGAGACTATCAGTTTTATAAAAGCCATCCAACAAAACCTCATAAGGGTTAATATATCTTAGAATGTTCAGAAGTTAAAATATTATAATACATATTACAGAAAAAGACTGAAGACTGATCAGAAACTGCACTCTGTTGTTGTGTGGTATAACATAGACTAAAGATAAAGACAGCATACCAGAATTCTGCCCACTTTGTATTACTTTTGATTAGACTTGCATAATTAATGCTAACAATTTGCTTTTATTTTTGGTATATTCAAAAACTGAATCTGCATCAAGTATCCTTTATCAGATCTATGCTAAATCTCTACATAATGCATCATTTGCTAGATTCTCTATTTTATAGCAATACCATTGGTATGGATTTATAAATATAATCAGAGAATAAAACTGAAAAAATGAACAACGTGAGTTCTTACCTGAGCTCTTGAGCTATAGAGTCCACTTGAACTGTTAATAAAAGCAGGAAAGAATGAATTAGTTTACACTTCCAGACTTGTGCTTTCTGCAACCTTGCACCTGCCTATCTGTGATGACAGAGGAACGGCTATCAAAGCACAGGTGATTATTTATGCTAACCACAGAATTGCAGCTACTAGTGGCCAATGTTAACTGAACGTATCATTCTCACAGTTACTTTAGGATGCATAAAACCTGAAATATGATGTTCAGTGGAACAATAAGAAAATTAATAAGAAAAATAGTAGGAAAAAAAAAGTAAAAGAGAATGACAAATCTCTGCTTTTCCTGAATTTTAATTCAATTTAGGAATGACAAAGGCTAGTGTTTACAAATACCTGCCCACACAAGGATATACAGCATATTGACAAAGCCAACAGGTGGTTCTGCGGATTAGTCATATTGCACAAGCAACTTTTGTTGTTTCTACTTCTGGGAAAATGTTCCTGATCTATTAATTCCTATAGATGTGTGTGCATGTGTATAAAAAATATAGAGAAAGAAAATACATAAGTTTTAAAAATGCGTTATTAGCTTTTAGAGTGAAAAGGGTATGAATCCCATATTAAATACAACTAAAGTCTGCTACGCCAGCCAGACTGTTTTAACTCACAGTCCTGACCAACAGAGAAGACATGTTCTGATCCTGAGGTGTCAATCAATTCCTTATTCAATAACATTGCTCAAGTGCCCTGTTCTGGTACTTTACATTAATTTCAGACAACATTACCAAGATTTGATATGACAATATTTATGTTTTTTAGAAAGGCTTGTCTGTACTTTTAACCCTTTGTCTGTGGGCATTTTGTGGCATTCCCACCCTTTTCCCCTGTCTTTTTCAAAGTGAAGTCTAGCACTTTTCACCTCTTTGGTCATTTGAAACTAGAGAACTAAGCCAAACCACCCTTTAATTTTTCATTCTGAACACAACTCGAAGCTGAAGGCACAATACTAACAATCCAGAACTACTGAGTTGTGACAATGAATCAAACTAGTCTGTTTTGCACAATCCTGAGAGTGCACAATTCATATTAAAATGAGAGTGAAGGATAAGTGTTTTGTATCTCTGAAAACAGTCATAAGCAAAAATGCTTGCACGGCAGGCAAAACTTTGACATTTATTTTTACCTATCTCCATTTTTCACTCATTATCGAGAGTCACAAAAAGTGCTATGAATTAAAATAAAAAGTTATTTTCCTGGAAGGGCTGTATTGCTAGTCAATCATGTTTTCCAGATGTTGAGATCATTAAGGGCCTGTTTATCTCTCAGTACTGCATTTCCATCTGTTCCTTACAAAAAGAGAGGAATAGCTGGGAAATACAACTATGTCATAACTTTGCAAAATGAAACATGAGCACCAACCAGTACTTAAAAAAAGCACAGGCTTCTTCTCTGCCGCATACACCTGCACCTTTTGATTGAAGTAAATTTACTTCTGGACCATTTACGCAGCTAATTTACAGATAATTAATGGCAATAGACAGAAAAATATTCAGTTGGCTGAGACAAAGTTTTGTACATTATTTTGAAAGCTTCCATTCAATATTGTCTAGCTCTAGTCCCTATGGGAAATCTTTGTTTGCATAATGAAAAGCATAACCTTTATTTTCTTTGAGAAATAGCTCAAAGAAAATAGCATACAGTAGATTTTTTTCTGCTCTTCTTTAAACCATAGCTAATAACATCATGCCTCTTAATGCCAGCAGTCTGTGTCCTGCCTTGATTAAAAAAGCAGCCCTGAGGAAGCTACACACTCTCTTACTGCACATTAGGGACTGTGCACAGGAACTATCATATTTCATGGTGTGCAGGGCACAGGGTCATGGAACGTGCTTGCTAACTCACCCTTGGTTCCTTTTGAGCGTGTGCGCAGCTTTTTATTTTCCCCATCTGCATCCATCTGTAATATTAACACAAAGTCTTTAATTCATTCCTTTTGCCATTGAGAAAAAAAAAAGTCTCCAATGCTTTTTTTTTTTCACATTTCCAAAGGCTAGACAGTAATAGAAAGAAGAATAATCATGCCTTATTAATCTTGTCAAAGAGATAAAAAGCCATCTGTGAATATCTAGTAAATACCTAGGAGATACCTTTAATGACACGGATTTGTTTAATAAAGTGATGGTTATGAGTGACTCTGTAAGGTTTAATGACAAGGTCTACAGGTGTTAGCTGAAGGCATAAGGTTAGAAACAGCAATGCTGTAGGAGTGAATCCACCTCCTGGAGGAAAACGTCCCAGAAAGCCACAATGCCTACAGGCACTCTGCATTATTGTTGCAACTGAAGCATGTCTTAATAGCTGAGTTGGAACCTGCATTTCTGACAACTTCATCCTTAAAATGTGAAAACCTCTTGCTTGAAAGTGCATAACTGCAGGTGTACAACTTTGAAATACTTCACTACTTAAACAACTACTTCTTACAGTTTTGGTGAAAGAGACAGTTACAGATTTGTATGAGGTCTTGGGAGAATTTAGTGTCCAGGTTTGTATTTCACACTAAAAAAAACCAAAATCAAACACTCAACCAAAAAATCCAACCCCCCACAAAAGTCAGTTGTTACTGTAAGATTCTAACTAAAATAAGAGAGACCTTTCAAGATCTGCTGTTCTCATGACACTTTTGGCTACATCTAAACCAGTAATGGAAATATGCCCCTTCTGGTCTTGGATCTGGCCCAGACCCATAATTGTAGGGGCAGGTTTTCAATCCATGGATTTTATTACAAGCCCCTGAAATTCAAAGGGATTAAGATTTCATGTTCTGGTGTGGAGAGCTGCAGTGACATACTGCAGATTGTACAATAGTGTAATTATGACCGTGTCCAGGGAGGCAAACTCCTCTTCTTTCTAAAAGCAACTCTTAATTTTTATGTAAGAAAGACTCTCTCACAAGGAATTTTGTCTAGGCAAAATATCAGAAACTCTGGAATTCTTCAGTCTATGGTAGTATCTTACTATCACTCTTTGCTTTGAATCTCAGTTTCCTTGTTTGCAAAATGGTGGTGATCAAACTTACTGTAGGCAAAGTAACTCCCCTGTGCTTCTCAGATCAATATGCAGGAATAAATGCAGACACCAGCATCTGATTTATATAACTGTGTTGGGCAATAGGTAAACGCATTCTGTGGATACCAGAAGTTGCCTATGCCTGGCATCTTTCCCCGCTAAAGGTCGCAAGATAAAAAACAATGTCAACAGAAGAACCTATCTATTATTTCACTCTTTCTTTCTGAGGATGAGCAGAACTGATTTGCCCCACTGAGGGAAGATGCAGGAAGCTCTGTTTGTGCCTTTTTCCATTTATAGAGTTTGAAGATCTGAGGATGCTTTATTTTTAGCTTTATATGACTCAGATAACTGAGATGTTTTGAAGGCCTTATCAGAAAGAACATGCAGAATATGACAAAAATGACCTAAGAAAGAAAAAGAGTAAACTCAGCCTTTCTAAGGGAGAGAAAACATTTCTCTACTTTCCTAGTTTTTTTTCTGTTTGTCATTTTGTACATTTACACCTTATATAGAGCTACTGGGCTCAAAATACCTATTTTCAGGAGAGAACACAAGCATTTGAAAAGGGTATTCGTGTACTTGAAGAAGTCTAATTCTAGAACACAGGTTAGCAATATCTGAAATGAAAGCATAAATTGATTGAAATGCATCTCAAAGGCAGACAATGATATCTTTTCTCTGTTTAAATTTACATCTGATGTTGATTATTAGCAGGCAAGGAACATAAGTGGTTTGTGTTTACGTAGCGGGGCTGATGGCAGCCTTTACTTGTTACTATCCTTAAAACCTGGAGAGCGAGTTTTTGCAATGTGACTGCAATGGTAATGGGAAACATGGCTCTGTTCTCTGATGCTGAGTTGTGATTGAAGGCACTGACCTGCCATAGACTTATAATAGGGGAGCAGGTGTGGCAATGATGGACTTTAATTTCCTTTAATAAACCTTTTATGTGCCACACTTTTACTGCCATTCTATGCTCTCCAAGGTCCTGCACATAATAGGTTCATTACTTTTGATTACTATAGTCTATTGAGACAAACAACTCCAGAACACACTATATATTATGTTCAGTTAAACCAATATAGACTATTTATCCACTGTGCATTATTTCACCTGCAACTCTACAGACAAAATTAACAACAGCTCCTGTAAGCTAAAACTATTAAAACCACTGGTACTCCTTTGTCATCATTTCATAATAAATACCACACCAATCACAGTGCTGCTCTTTTAATTATGAAACAAAAAGTGTCCATTGCTTCTACTGAACAGCAGTTACTTTGGTTTAAATCACACGTTGCATTGTGATGAATATTTGAAAACTGCACAATGAGAGAAAACCAACAATAAAATCAATGCAGGTGATTTTTCTATTGATTTTCTTTCCTTGTAATAATTTGAAACTATGAGAGATGTTTAGTCAACTCAAATCTAAAATTTATAGGACTATTTAGCCTGGTGCATACCACATATTAAAATAATCATCATGTCTGTGTTAGATAAAAAACAACTTAACTTACAAAAAGTCACATGCATTAACTTGAAAATTATACAAAAGTAACTGAATAAAACTGTGAAAACTTTTAAGTGTGTCAGCAATAAGACTTCTCTTGCTCAAAATTTAAATGTAATATCTTTGGGTTTTGATAGTTCTTTCAGAGACTGCCTGATACTGAAAAAAGTAAACAAAGTTTCTCACTTCTGATTTTTATCTACATAGTGATTGTTTTACATGAAATTACAGCCACAGATGGTCAGCAAGAAGTATTAAAACTCTTAAATCACCCATGGAACAACAAAAGAACTACATTCTAAGTGAGAAATTCCATCCAAAGTTAGAGGTAATTGTCATCAAGGTGTGAATTCAAGAGGCATATTGTATTACTGCTGTGTACTCTAAAGATTGGATGGATTCTGGAAGGTGCTTCATGGTCTCAAAGCCGGGGATGGTCAGCCCTCTCTCCCAGTACATACGCTGTCTTGAGACAGGAAGCCATAAGGGATAAATAGAACGGTCATGTCTGCACAAAGTCCTCACACGATGTCTCACTACTGATTTTTTTAGCCATCGGGACCATCAGGATAATATCTAAGTGCTTCCCAGGAAAATTGTATTGGGAGTTACAGTCCCATTTTTTTTAAGGGGAAGCTTCACAAAAATAAGTGAATAGTGGAATTAATTCCATTTTATTTTTGCGTCTTATACCTAGAGTCTCTGACTTGTTGGGTTTTAAACCCATCTAAACATTTTCTTTTCCAAATTAGCTGAAACTAGCTAATCTACTCAAAAGGAATGAGTGGGCGATACACAGTTAGAACCACAGTGACAGAGCGATGGCAGCTATGCACTCCCAGATCATTAGGAAATCAGGCTAAGAAATAAATGCCTGTCTTAGAATTGCTTCAGTTATGCCATATTTCTGTGATTTGGAAATTTCCTGAGGATGTTGATGTCAAATTATTTTCTGAAAGCATGTTCCAACAAATCTCACTAAGTTTATGAATGCTTTCTGTCTGACTTCAGGAATTTCAGTATGATCCTCCCTTCAATATTTGTTGAGACTTAAGGGTAAGTCAGTAACTAGATCACAAAAAACTGACTGGAGTCACTGACGATAGTACAAATTCTGCTTAGCTGAAACTGGAATAACGTGCTATGTGGATAGTTATCGTTCTCCAGATGAATTTACTGGTGGAATAGGAGCAATCAAACTTTCTGAGCAAGCTTCAGAGTTCCTGGCTGGAGAAGCCAAATATTACTTCTATTCGTCACATTCCACTGCAGTCAGCGAACTCAAGAGGAGCACCTGGAAATGCTTCCCTGAGTGAGAGAATCAGGATTTGGCTCTGAGTTTGGGTTTTTTTGTGTGCCTGGAGTCTATCTGTGCACATGTGCATTTACTGATATTATAATGGGATCCAAGAATATGACTAATGGCTGAAAATAGAGCATGTGCAATAAATGTTAATACTAACAAAACCAATACTAATAATGATAGCAAAAAATATTTCAGTGTACTTGCACATTTTTCATTCTGAATTTCAGAAACTAAATTGATACTGCTATCTTGGTAAGAGAGTTTCACAGCACATTATGTCGAAATAAACTACGACTTAGGGAAGCCAGTGTTGCTGACGTAGGTAAAAATGAAATGCACCTCCTGGAAAGAGCTAACGTAAGAGCTGTGCACTTCCTAACTTCTATTGTAATCTTTGTACAAGCATGACTTTCCCAGAGTGGGTTTCATACTTCTGGAGCAGCAATGTGTTCTTTTATGTAACTAGCTAGAGGAAAAGAAATCACCAGTTTATCTAGAGGTAAGGGGTATAAAAGTTGACTTTTCAATGTGATTTTCCAACTAAAAGTTATGTCTGATTTTCAAAATGAAACTTGGCAAACAACTTCTCTAGGACAAAACTTAACCGAAAATAATAGCTTTTCTCTATTTTTAATTTGTGAACTACTTCAGTTTGTAGAGAGGCTACAACTACATCTGTCACTAGACTAATGAACGTAGCCAGACAAAAAACCTTAATGATTTTTAAGGCACACAAATCCATCCTCAAATCTCAAACACAAGCCACAGACTTCAGAGTTGAAGTCAGACGCTGCTAAGCACCACAAATACGGCTGCGCTGTACCGTGCCTCAAGGCGACGCAAAACTGTGTGTGCCTCTTCCTCAGTAATACCCTCAGAGCAAGCGTTTCAGTGGTTTTTGGTACTCATATTGTAATGTTTCTTCTCAATAACTCATTTAAGAATCTAACACATAAAAAGAGAATATTGTCATAAAGGAAAATTTTTTTAAAAAATAATTCTGAGAACAAGAAGATTTTCCATAGGCTGTCCAGAAGTACAGAGCACTTTTCGTTTGGGTGTTTGCGTATATATTTGTGCTGACTGCATCTTTCTGACACTCGATGACAGCTTTTTTTTAATATGAAGTAGTAATGGCAGATTGACAGTGAGAAATACAGGGTGAGAAGAAAATACAAAGTATACACATAGCAACTTCTAGATAAAGCTTTTGTATTCTGATTCCTGTCAGTAAAAAATTAGAAAATATGAAGACAAAATTTTCAGGATCTTTGCCTGTACCATGGTTCAAGTTTC
>VXBL01007068.1:93588-211254 GCA_013400195.1 Aramus guarauna | reverse complement strand
CCTGTTTCTTGTTTTTATTTTTTTTTTTTTTTTTTTTTTTTTTTTTTTTTTTTAAATAACATGCTGATGGCCAGAAAGGAGAAAAAATGTTTTCAAAGTAGGTGTTCTTAAATACCGTTACTGAAAATATGCATTGTTTTGTGATTTTGATTATTCTTAACCAAGGAGTCATCTCCTTTTTTTTTTTTTTTTTTCTTTTCAAAACTTTTGCTTTAGTTTGCACAATTGTATTCCTGATTTCTCTAGGAGAAAGTTGAATAACATGGAAATAATTCATTAAGATGTATTCATTTCTCAGGAATTAAAACAAGTAAGTACATCTACTGAATGCAAACTTTAAAGTTTATAACACATATAAATTATCAACAATGTGGCATTTCATTATGTGGTTAAATGGTATACATATTTTTGAGAAGTAGATAGTTTTTATATTTAAGTCACTACTTGAAAATATGCAGCGACAAGATAAACCTTACATCAGAGGCAAGCTTGAATAGCTTTGTAATGAGGATGATTTATTTTGATTCTCACTTCTGATTTCTGAGTTGTCACTGCTGTTGTATACTTCATCCATGCAACTTTGCACAACTGGCAGTGCTGAATATAAACCAAAGCCATATGTTTATGTCCTTTTGCCAAACGACTACAGCAAATAGTTCTATTATTCCCTTAGGTAACCAACGTGTGCCAAGTATTTCTATTAGTCTGCTTTACCAAGGCTTTAGAGGGCAGAGTCACAGCTTTATGAAATTAAGGGGCAACTGCTAGCTCTTTAAATGTAGAGAAAAATTATATAGACTACCATACTGAAATGCAGCTCAACACAAGCTGATGTGTGATCCTACTTTCTGGATGCTTTTTTTCCCCTGGATTTTTATTTTTCACATAGTTCAATGTCTTGTCAATATTTCCTGGGCTGCTATGTATTAAATATAGTTTTTTAGAAGAAAAAAAGTATCAATATTCAAAAAGAAAACCCCCCACATTTACATTTTGAGATCTTTGACAAATACACCAAAGTTTTTATCCCACCCAACTGATATATAGTTTAGAAAACCTCAATAAGCATTATTAAAAAAAAATAAATCACAAATAAATCTATAACTTACAGATTAAATTTAAACAGTGCATTATGAAATACATTCTCAACCCTGGAGTCACATAGATTCAAAGATAGTTGTGTTTCTGTCAGTATGTAATGCTAACAGAGTGTATTTCTGAAACTTAAGAACTAGAATTTCTGTGTATGTACAAAGATTTATACCATTTTCAATTGTTCAGTATTGTTATACCTGAATGTTGAAGACTGTTGTTCTTAGAAAAGCCGATGCTATGTGAGAAAAATAGTCCTAGTGCATGAGACACTACGTATGAAACCACATAGTATTCTAGTACTAGAGATATATATTGACTCAGACTCATTTTTGTAAATAAATTATCCCATCTTTGCATGTTTCTGGGTGTCAATATGTACAGATTCCAAAGGACCAAATTCGTCACTCAGCCCAAGATGCCTTGCTTGATTTAACATATAATCCTGAAATTCATTCTCTGGAAACAAACAAACAAACAAACAAACAAACAAACAAACTCATCCACAAAAAAAATCCCCAAAGAAAACCAAAACCCGGCTATACTGAATAAAAAGTAGATTAAACAGGACACTCTTTAAATTGAATGGACAAATAATCCAGGTGCATTTTTTTCTTGTGCAGTTTTTCAAAGATGTGGTATAGAGGCATCAATGATGCTTTAAAAGGCAGAAAGAATAGCAATTCTTTTGTTATGGTACTTTCTTTATATTGTTAATGCCCTTTCTGATAGCTTATGAAACAGACCTGCTCTAAAAAAAGTTTTTCTTTTTGCACAGACAAAAATCCATGGTTTCTATATGCAGACATCCTTAGTTAAATATTTTCACTGCATCAGAATCCCTTTGACTGAGCAGGAAGGCTCAGTACATGATGTGAAATAAATGAGAAGCATTCTAAAATATTTTAATAATAGCAGAAAAACCTCAGTTGTTTGTTTGTTGTTTTGTTTTTTGTTTTTTTCTTTTGAATAACAGAGTTTGAAGTGTGGCAGACTGATAGTGTCCTCACCATAAACAAGCTGAAGGGAACCCTTGACATTTCTCTATGCTCATTTTTTATTCCTTTCTGTGAGGAAACTCCCACTAAACCAACAGTAACAGTGAGGGAAGAAGAGCTGCAGAACTTTATATCTGAGTGTACAGTACTGAGGGCTTTGTATTTGGAAATAATGAATACCCAAACCCTTCAAACACTTAAAGTTGTAGGCACTTACAAACTGGGAAAATCTGGCCGTGAGCAGTTATTATGGCAAGGCTTTATTTTAGCATCACTCCTGCCACTAGTGACCAAAATGCAAAAATTTTCCTATCACTTGCAACTTCAGAGGTCCTTTTCAAATAGTATCCCATGTATTAAGTAAAATAGATCTATTCATTGAACATATTCCGCTTATGACTAAGTTTGCAGATAAACTTTTGGAACTTGAAGGTGAAACTTTATCCATTTAATGATATTTGATGAAGTTTTGTCAGTAAAATTTGTAATATTACATTTCTGAAATTGAAAGGGCTTGTTCTAAACAGATTCTATGGGAAGCTAGAGTTTATTGAGTGACTAATTTCTGCTTGAGTCCCAACAGATAGAATATTAGTTGCATCCCATCTATAACTTTTAATTAAAATAAATAAGCTATTATCAAATAGCAAAACAGACAACAGATGTAAGATGATAAAGTAGGGAGAAAACCCAGAACAGAACAGCCCAATACCAAAAAGATTTTTTTAAGCATTTTTCTAGCCAATATGTTGCTGGAAAAAGATGTTGTTTATCCTCTAAGGTCTCTTTCCCCATCATTCTGTTTCAACATCCATGGAAAAAAACAAAAGGAGTCTTAAAGCTTTCTACCTGCCTCTTCCTCTTTGTTCAAAACACACTAACCTAAAACAAAAGACCTCTGAGAATAGCTACAATGGTGAGCCTTTCTAAAGCCTAAAACTTAGCAGCTTTTTGTCTAAAATCCTATCATGTTACGTATTTATTAGCAATATATTTTTCATTTATTTTCTCAAAGATTGCCAATAAAGAACGAAATCACATAAGGGAGTAGCTGTAAACCCTTTGAGTTCCCTAATGTCAAACTCATTAGCATCCGAATAACCACACAGCAGCACATCATCTGCACAATTGCAATTTTTTACTACTTTTAATAGCGTTTCTCAAAGGGCTCATTTTCAACTTTCTTCAGTGGTTAGTTGGTTCTCTGGGGAAAAGGAGCTTCCTGACGCTCACAGCTTCCACTCAACAACCAGGCCGTTTGCTGTCAGAAGCATCAGCCCTCTGCCCTAACCCCATCTGCTGTCTCTCTCATCCTCAGGGACCGAGAGTTAAGACAGCACAGCTGAGATCCACTTGGAAAAGTGCACAAAGGAGAGGAAAATATACAAAACTTTTCACATTTAACTTTACATAGTAAGCTAATACATTGAAAATCCTCCTTTTAAGAAAAGGAGTCTGGGCTGGGTCAGTGCTGAGGTGGGGTGTGTTTAAAATTGTACCGGAAAACTACGCGCAACAGTGCCATTTGCTAGTTTGCTCCCATCTGCCTTGCGGGCGACATCATCAGCCATCTTTGTAAAGCAGAGGGTACTACAGTAGGACAAAAGCAAGACTTTATATAAAGCACAAAGCCTAAATCCCTCTGCTGTGTTTAATTACAACAGAAGTTATTGGTTAATAAGTTTAAATGTGCTATTTTCTATTTCTTTGACATAACAGGGTGCTGGCTGCCATACAGCTGATTCGTGGGTGAGTACCCACATTCGAAGATATGGTGTTTCATAAAAAGTCTAATACAATGTCATGCATCTGTCGTGTTATAAACAGGGGGTGTAGGATTATGCTGTGTCATGGGATGTGACATACCCCTAAAGGAATATAAACTATGTGTCACCCCTGTCCACACTCCAAGAAGCAACTTACATTTAAAATATTACTGCTGGGATCTGATACTTCAGGTAGCAAACAAGAGTTACTGCTGATTTCACAGTAACATCAAGATCTTGTATAACAAGTTGTTGAGAAAATCTTTATTTGAGTGTATTTTATGAGTTATAAAATTAATCATGGGCCAAATTTGGAGGCATTGCAAGAAGTGCAGATAAAATCTGCAATGCCAATTGGAAAAATTAAGATCTCAGCCTCAAGAGCCCATAAAGAACATCTATCTAATTCATTGGAGACTTTGATGATAAGATTGTTGGTGATGGAAATCAGGTAGAACTAACTTACTTATTCCAAGGCTCTTTGGTGGGATCATTCCCCTCAAGTCCACAAGTACTTTCATTTGGCCCAATCCATTCATAGCATGGATAAACTCGTTTGTCTGTTTTAGTAAAGAATTCAAAAGGATTTGCAGACAGGAAATTATGCCTACACTTCAACTCCCTATATGTCTGAACAGAATTGTTTTAATCCTGAAGGTGAAGTTTGCCTGCCTACAAAGAAAACCTCCACTCTTTTCATCCAGCATCTCATTTCAACTAGAATAATAAACTTTATAAACCCACAAAGATGGAATAAATGAGTTGCTTGATTTGTCAGAGTAATGGTTCAGTGAGGTCACCTGGAACCTTTGCAATTCATTCTTTGGTTTATAGCCATTTCCAGTGCAACATGATTTTGTACTGTCTCTGAAGTGCCATCCTACTGAGATCCATGAGTCATACCAGGATACTGATGTGAATCATCGGTTGGGCCCTGATCCTCAACATCAGATGTGCGTGGCAATTCCCTTCAAGAAATCATTTTTGTTGACCCATTGTCTATGGATAAAAGTCCACTCATTCAAGTCAGATTACAAGAGAGTGCCTCAGAATTTAACAATGAGAAAACACATATTCTACAGTTAATAATTATCTCCCCAGAAGTCTGAAGTTGTTTTCTCTGTCATCATTGCACTACACGAGGCAGTACTACATCTGTAAAAGACCTCTAAGAACTTTTTTTGAACAGAATGGATATCATTTCCAACAGATGAATTTGATTTTCTCTCATTTACCACATCACTAGTTGGTATATTACAAATATGAAAAAGAACAATCACAACAGTTTGTGATTCGTTAACTCAGAATGGAAGTAACAGCTAAGGAAACAAAATCTGATGCGCTCACCATTAGGATCCTTGAACATTTTTCGTGTTTCTACAGCGACAGCGATTTATCTTTCTCAAGATAAAATACTGCAACATATTTAGTATTTGAGAATAAAAATACATGAAAGCAAAAGGTGCCATTACAAGTGAGTTAAGATACATTGAGCTCTTGACTGCAGTCAGATCTTTATCGTGCACAGGATGAAGAACATAACTTTACACATTAAGTTCTGCGCAAATGTATGGGTCACCTCAGTGAGACCCTTAAGCACATGTGTAATGTTCAGCACATGAGTAAACAAATTAGTTTCATTTGGCCTTCTGATGTGTCACTTCAACACCCTTACTGCAGTACACATGGGCAGTCTTGGAAATCTGAAGGAGTCTACTTGGACACATCATTTTTATATAATTTCAGCTTCAGAAAGGAATTTCCTTGGGGCAGAGCACCCCTCTTCACCCTTCTTTTGTTAAGTGCAGAGTACACATGAAACAGAATTATTGCTGCTTCGACTATTGCATTTTCTTTCCCAACTACAAGGCTAAACTTTATCTTACTTAGCTCTACCCTGAGATGAGCAGGAGGTCACGCTACCAGTACAAGACAGCCTCGTAACACAAGCAGTTGTCCTTCCAGTACCTGTAAAGACACATCCCTTGCACTCATCCTCTCTTTTAAACATGGCAGTAATTCCAACGCCATGTGCAAGATCCCATTTTGCCTAGCAGAAGGGTTTAACTTTCACCTGATTTAAGCAACAAACTATCCTTCAAAGATGCCTGAGGCTTTGCTGTAATTAACATAACTGCATTTAGATGCTATTCATGACCAATAATTCCAACACCTTGTGGAAAAAGAAAAAAAAAAGAAAAAAAAAAGAAAAAAAAAAAAAAGCTTGCATGCTGTAAACATTATAAACATATTCAAATAAGCTTAACACAATCTGCCATGCTTATTTCTGCCTAGATCATGGACCAGCGAAATGGTTAATGCAAATGGATTTATAATTTGCTTTGGGGGGCCAGTTTCTTCTCCTTATTTATTAGCCCAGCTGATGGGGCAGATTTGATGAGGCACTTCTGGAATAATTGAGTCATCACACAAAGAAGGCTGCTAGCATTCAGAGTGGTTTTATCAGCAGCAAGCAGGCCTGATTACTGACAATTACACTCTGATCCGGTGATGGAGGAGAAAGAGCCAACGAGTGGGAAATGTCCGTGTTTCTATCCAGGAATAATTTCTACATTCATTTTACATGCTAAGTGTTTCCTATCTCTGCATAATAAACTGTAAACAGGAATAGATGGCACAATGTCCCTTAATATTTCCTGGTAATGAAGACACAAATGTACAGTGAGTGCTGATAAATATAGATGAAACATAAGCTATTCTCTGAGTCTGTATTGTTACCTTTAAAATAAATGCATTTTGGTGGTAAAAGCATAATCATAGCTAATGCAAAAAAATGACAGAAGATTGAAGCTGTCCTTGTAACTACACAGAAACTTTGTAAAAGTCCTGTTAATCACTGCTGCTCTAGAGGCTCGTAAGCTGAAGGTGATATACTGCAAAGAACATCATTTTGTTTCTCAATAGTCAACTATGTAGGAACTCCTTTGCTTTGACACAGTAAAGGAGAGCAACAGCAGTGACCTCCATTAACACTTCAGGGATAGAGCACATCTCAATGCTAAACTGAAAAACAATGAAGCTGGTCCTAGAAGACATCTTCACTATGATAAATTCTCATTTCCCTCTCATCAGCCTTAAGATAGGGTTTATAATGAATAATAGAGCTAGACCATAGATTTCATGAGTTGTGTTTAGCAATCAGTGCATTATTGCCTTTAGGACATTATTTTTTTAGCAACCAAGATGCTGTAAAATGTCAATTATTAACAAAATGCTGAAAGCAGAACTTTGGAAGAATCTGTTTCTTCTCTGACTCAGGAAAAAAAACCACGGAAACAGACATACTGAAGAGTTGAAATGTGATTTTGTGGTTTTTGATGGGCAATTATAGATTTCAGCTGGAAAATGTTAATGCCTTAGTCTAGGGAGAGTTTTTCTTTTTTAGAGTTGATCAGGCATGAACCACTGAATAATAAACTTCTGCATGCTTGTTTATCCCTTTTCCTCTTTTTAAACTAATTCATAGCTTCAAAAGAACTAAAAGTTATTCTCTGTTCTCCTGCAGTAACTATGGTAACTATGTTTCATTAAAGTAGCCACTTAACTTCAAGGCTTGTGTTACAATGATATGTATTATTTTGAGTAAAACCACACCATAACAACCTTATGATTTCAGAGTAATTTTAAAAGAAAGTTCAAAGAGCATATGTCATTGACTCTGGAACGCACGGTTTGTTTTCTTTTAAAACATGTTTACTCTTTTTCAGCCTGAATGGCTTTTCCTGCATGGAGTCATCTCTGAGGTATTGTGGGGGGGGACGGGGGACACACCACTACTGACTTCAGCAAAAGATGATCGTGCTCTGCTCATCAAAGGCGTGCTTAGTGGTCACAGGATTAAGGCCAGTGGGAGACACCTGAGCACACAGATCAGTATAACTAAGAGCAGTGAAATCATCTTGTTTTAATTATTCTGCTGCAGCTTCCTTCAACATCAGGAAGATTCTGGTCCTGCTCTGTTATTGCTACACGCCTGGTGTTTAGCCATCACCGTTATAGTCCTTGTACTGTACATGGTATCCAGCAAGCTAGTTAGGATTCAATGAGTTTGAAGGGCAATTTTATGGGGGTGCTATTACAGTTGCATTGAACCTCTACAGAAGTGCTGGAGCTGATTAGGTTCAGTAAAAGTGGTCACTTCTCAAATACTTACAGGCTTAATCTAGGTTACTATATTCCTTCCCTGTTATTTCTGACTGTTCCAGCCAATTTTTGGGGGACTGATTTAATAGCCAGAATTAGGACATCACAATTCTTATGCCGGCCAAAACCCATGGCTAATTAGCTCATTGAACGTTCTCCGACATGGAGTCAAAAGGAACAATGAACCTAAAAATACAAACTATTTTTATAAAAAGAAATACAACCACAATTCTGCTATCCTATGCATTCATCCTCCCCTTTCTGAAAAACAAGCTCCCTTCATTAAGCATGACAGACATGTTCCAAGAAAGAAAAAGTCACACAAAGGAAGAAGTGTGCCTTCCCTCAACATGCAAATCACATATGTTCATTAACTTCAAGAGTGCCATGTGAAGTACAGTCTGCCACCATCTAAAAGACTTGTAATGACCTTAACTGCTAAAGATAATGGGGCTTGCTTGTACTACTGCACTGCCTTGAAGATCCTGGGAACATGCTGAAGAGCACAGGAAAAAACAAACCAAGAACAAAAATACCACTTTGAAAATCAAATTCATAAAGAATAGGCAAAACAAAACAAAAAAACAAAAACAAAACAAAACAAAACAAAAAGCTAATATTTGTCAGATACCAATATGTGCATGTAAAATGACCACTGGGACAGACTTCCCATCTAAAAAGGTTTTGCTCAGCAAATGTTTGGCTCGGGTGCATGGAGCAAGGAAAAGGGTGTTCAGTCTGTTGAAAGTTGTATTAAGAGGTAAATTCTCTTTTTGGAGACTTTTATGATTCTAGAGTGGGGCAAAGGTTATTTCCTAAAATGACACCTGTCTTCTGTCACAGACACAAATGGAAGGCACCATGACTGAGCAAATAATTGGGAAAAAAGGGATTCTGGAACGCTGTTCCTGTCTCTGCCACTGATCTATTCTGTGACCTTCAGCAAGTCTCTTAACCTTTCAGCTAAATGAGGGTAACGATGTAGAGTGCTCTGAAGTGCTTTTGTGCATTTCTAACCATGCTTTAAGGTAGCGAATATTATTTTCATCCTCATGCGTTCATCAATTTAATAGCCTGCTCATGCTTTCACTTCCTCTGAAACTCAACCTGATACTTCAAGAGTATGTTATTACTTGGGATTTCCAAGAAAAAAATGTTTCTCTTCAAGCCTTTTTACTTAAAAAAAAAAAAAAAGTACAAATGAAAAAGGACAATTCTGAGAAGAATGGGTACTAAGTAATGCATGATGAATGGTAAAATAATTTAAAACATATTTCTGTTCTCTTTTAACATATTAGGCAATCTGGAGGTAACTGTATGCTTGGCAGGCCAGGTCTTTACCTTAGAAACCTGTTTCACTTGTTTTCCTATAAAGAGAAACTTTCTCCTAGAAAATAGCTTTAATCATTTTGCTTTGAATGTTTTTACTCTCAGTGTTGAAAATGTCAATAAGGTGTATATATATCTATATCTATATCATCTACATCTATATCCTTATCTATATCTATATCTATATCTATATCTATATATCTATATCTGTCTATGTTTATGTCTATATCTATTTATCTATCCCTATATCTATTTCTGTAAAAATATTGTGTGTATATACATATTTATGTGTTTGTGGTAATGATAAGTTCAAATATTGTACCCAGCAAGCACTGTATTTCATTTAAAAGAAATGGAAAGAGAAGAGTTTCTTTCAATGTGAGCACATTAGATGCATGGTAAGAAAATGGCCCATTGTACCACTAAACAATTCTGAGTTAAAAATAACACCTCAGAAACATATCTTTGTAATATTACTTTATATCGGTAAAATAATACTAATCCATTATTCATCTGATTGCAGCAAATTTGCCTTGAGCAAGATAAAAAAATATCATCCTATGAAGTCTTACAAACTTTATCACTTTAAACACAGCTACCCTTCAGACTCCCTAGTGTAAGCCTGCCTCCATTGAAAACAACCACAGCACTCTGGTGGGCCTCAATAATACATGTTATTTGCATGTGAAAGCACTCCCATACACTTGGTATTAATCAGACAGGTATACAAAGATACAGTGCTGGCCAGAAGATCTTACAAAGATGATTAAAAACTATTTTGGATATGACAGCTGTAAGTAATAAACAGCGGGTTAGAAATTTCAATAGCAAATTAATAGAATTTTGCTATTCTAGTTGATACTTATGTCATTCTTGATAAGTATGCTGTATGTTATATATGTTATAGGCTGGCTTGTTGTTTGGATGTCACATTAAATCATGGGTTCTGCCTCTTCTGCAGGCACTTCACATGCCAAGGTGTGCAGCAAAAGGGGTGGGCTGGAGGGTGGCTTTCATGCTCAGGGAGTAAGCCTTTTTTTCATATGCTGTGCTCACCTTCCCCAGGAGACAGATTTTTGTTTTCTTTTGAAGAGGTCTGCAGCATTTTGCATTGGAAGTATGTCCTGATACGAGAAGTAGTGGCTGTGACTTTTAAATGATGAAGCTCACTAAAGGCGCTGTTATGGCAAACGGCAATGTTCTACCTTAAATCATTTTGACAATGCATTCTCTGCACTGCCCATAGGCTTGGAGAGTGTTCTCAAAACAATCAAAGCTGAGACAATATCCATGGTTAAGTAAAGTCCAGAAGCAGCCAAACAGGTGTGTACTTCTCTCAGAAAAGGCCTTTTTAGATAGAAGACCTTTTGTACACTAGTTCTACCCTAGGCCCCTTTCAGGGGCCACACCTGAGAGAGAAAGTGAATTATCAATGACATTTTTTTAAAGAATCAGTGGTTTAACACTAATTTCTAATCAGATCCTACAGAAAGGAACAGCTCGCATGGCAGCTGTACTTTTCCCAGGGTTAATTACCTTTCACTGCTCTCTACTAATGAGTCAGCTGTTCCTGTCATCACACAACTACACTGTGTTCATCTGTAGCTCTAGCTGTGGACAAACACAGTAGCTAGAGCCCTGTTTACATATTGGTGAGGTTTGTTGTGCAAAGAATTTGCAAAGCAGTTTAAAAAAAAAAAAAAAACAACAAAAAAAACCAACTTGAAACTCCTTCCATCCCCATGTCTCTTTTCATGGAAACAACTGTATTTTTCTGGCCAACACTGTGTTCTCAAGGTTACTGAATTAATCAACAAGACTAGTAATTGGAGGACATGAAAACTAACATAAATTCTTTTTTTGTAATATTGCCTAATAGTTTATATAATTAAGATTAGATCCATGTACCTATCCAGCTTGTCTTACCTGATCATTGGGTGACAATACTTACTTATAGCTTGTTGGTCTATGAACTAGAAAACTTTGTTATAAAATATTGTTTTAAGCAGTAGAACAGATAGTAGTGCAAAAAGTAATATACTTAAGGAAAGAGTTTGTATTATTTTTATGGTAAACTCTAATGAGACAATGATTTAAGGCTTTCAGTAACCTGCTAATGTTTTTACATAATTCTAGAAGGTAATTCAATGGCAAGTAAATAAAACACATCATTTTCTAGCTGGGGTGAACAGGATGTATTCTTTATAACTGTGTAAGATCAAGAGTGATCCTCATACATCACTTTTATGTGTCCTCTTCAAGGACTGTATAAAACTTGGGGGGTATTTAGAAAGGCTAGCTTTAATAACAGGGAGGGCACTCACACCTAGGTTCCTTTTATTGTTAAAAAAGTAAGGGCACGGGCTCCACCAGGGCAGCAGTGAGCACCTAGTCACTAGAAGTTATTCCAGCTTTCTCACGGGAGGCCACAAAGACCATGGCTAAAGATGGGCACTGTGACAGAGTTTCCAAAGCTCAAGTCCTGTTTGGGTCAACAATCAGAAAATACAACTGACGGCAGGACTCTAAGCTGGCACTGTCTTCAAAACATGATTCCATGCTAAATTTGTCTATACGGAGGCTGCCCTGATCAGAGTAGGTTTCCTCAGGGTAAGATCTGTAGGTGTTAGCAGAGAATGTAAATTTTCGCCACACACCAAAGGGACCCCATAGAGTACATGTTATGTGAAAATAAGTCTAACTACTTGCAGTTGTATTGCCAACAGGCCTGTTCATGAAGATATTATTTGAGGCTGAATTCCTTGCTAGCTGTCACATGAAATAACGATACTTGAAAAGTCTGAGGCATGAATGTGGTCTTCTGAATATGATGATGGAGGAAGAAACTTAAGCTTTCCAGGTCCAGGTTAACCTTGCAGGACTGGCAGCTCAAAATATGATATATTTGCTTTTGAAAATACCAAGCCAAAAGCACCATGGGATTTCAAAGGACTATTTGAATAGTCATCTGGGAAATGAACATTTCCTTTGAATATTACTGTAATGAAGCACCTCTTTGTCTCAGGCACCTTAAGCTGTGCAAGCTGTATTGATAACCTCAGACACTCTGAGCAGTGAGAATATATGAACTTTGTGGTTATGGTATTTTAAAAGATATTTATTTATTGCTCTATTAGAACCAATCCTCCTGCTTGGTTTTGGAATTTTATGTGACAGTGAATTTCCTAAAAGTGCATTAACTGGGCTTAACGATTCACAGAAACCTCTGATCACTCAGGTCAGGCCAGGAAAAACTATTACCAATGCCCATTTTGTCTCAGATCCTCCCTCTGCTCAAGAGATTATTCCTTCTTCCAACACAATCTATCTCGCTTACTCAGTGTTACGAAGAATTCCCAAGGATCCTTCTACTCATAGGTCTTCATATGTTCCTGGCTCGTCTTTTTGTGAGTTGTCAAGATGCTTTCTTCATCCACAGACAGAACTGGTAACATATCCTCTCCATTTGGTGAATAGGAAAACTTAACCTTTAGACTTTCACCCTTTGCTGGGATACAGTCTGCTTAACTTGAACTCTGTCGGCAACAGGGCTTGCTAGCTCTCTGTTAGAAGTAGACTTCATGCTGTACACTGAAGCAGCTGGGATGCTTAGAGACAGCTTCTCTAAATAGCCCATTGTGTTGATGAGAGTCCTACTGTGGGGATCACTCTTGGAGGTTCAGGAGGAGGGAGACATACTAAATAGTGTCTGAAAAATTTAGGGCCAAAATCATGGTATCTTCTGTACTGTGCCCACTTAAAAACGTGACTTCTTTACTTTTAAAATATCATCAAAATAGCCATGCAACTTCTAAATTTAAAAGATAGCTATTATCATGCAACTACAGATACATTTGAAAACCCCACAAATAAATAGGGAAGCAAGCTGTGTGACCTGAAGGGTATCCACAATGCTGAACTTGCTTTTTGAAGCCTGGCACTCATTGATTGAAAGCAACTTACACTTCTGCAATTTTACAGTATTATTCCCTGTGATCACAACATAGTAGCACATTATTCACATTAACAACAATAAAAATAAGTGATGTTACTAATGTTGTTGCTATAAATAACATTGAGCCCAAAGTATTCAGGGCTAAAGCTGTTTATTCTCTCACACTATTTGAAATGAGGTAGGCATATTTAAGAAGGCACTTTTTAGTGACGAAAATGTTGATTGTGGAGAAGAAAACTCTGAGAATATTATATGTGAGCAGGTCAAGCTTTTCAGGATAAATGTTAAATGTTAAATCAGTCTAAAGGGATATGTTTATTGAACTGGTGTCAGTTTATACCATAATGAACTTTACATGCGCACAATTTTGGGCATGATTTTCATTCACTTTTAGTCTCATCTGTGCAAGTGCTACTGGAGACATATAGTTACCAACCCTTTGTAAAACTCATTGGTACAAAACTAGATCAAGCTGAGCGTAATCTTGTAGCAGAGTTTACGAGTGTGGCTATCCACCCCTTAGGGAAAGGGTATGAAAAGGCAAAGGATTGTCAGAGAGACCTATGGCTCCATGCTTCTGAGGCAAATAATCTGTGTCTCCCGCGGTATAGGTTAGGGTAGCGTATAGCCACATGCTGTTCCATAGGGACCATCCACTATGTAAGGCTTTGCACAGCTTAGTGAAACTTCATCCAGCTCTGATCCCTGAAGGAATTCTGAGTTGCCCACTTAGAAATACAATTTAAGCACTTTGGCTCGTTCTGAAGAAACTTGGAGAACCTCCCCCTAGAGCTTTAAAAGATAAATTGTTTGTTTTTTAAAAAAATCCCACACCTATGTGCTAAAGCTATGAGCATGGTAAATAATCCTCTAAAAATCAAAATTTGTGTCATCAAATCTCTTCAAACATGGAAAAAATACTTGAAATCTGGGCAAAGTATGCAGAGTAACTGAGATTTTAAACTGAAAGCTTGCTTGTAGTTTTTATGATAGCATGAGAAACGTTGAATCACTATAATCACCCACAGAAACAGTGCAAAACCATCATGTAATCTATCCTTCTATTACCTTGGAGCTTGAGAAACAGTCTTGAAAGGCTGAGGAGAAATCACAGAGACACCCCTAAAAGTGCCTACAGAGTCCAAGTAGTGACCAATGGGAGAAAGAAAATGTAGAGCTGAGTCTGGAAATGCTTCTATCAGCAGTGTTTAAAAAATCCAATCGGTTTAATGTAGAAATCTCTACTGTATTTTGAAATGAATGGATATTGTTAAATCTTTACAGCTCACTTCTTCTTGTCTTTTAAGAATTAGTTTTGACAAAAGAAAACTTTTTCTGAAAGGAAATATAAGAATAAAGCAGGGAATTGC
The DNA here is from genome assembly GCA_013400195.1 of Aramus guarauna. NCBI lineage: Eukaryota > Metazoa > Chordata > Aves > Gruiformes > Aramidae > Aramus > Aramus guarauna. The sequence goes on along the minus strand of VXBL01007068.1, from coordinate 196,580 downwards.
CCCCTTTCCTTTTGTAAATATCCCATTTCAGAGGCAAAAATCAGTCCTCTGAGCTGCACAGCAATATTCAGTTTTGCTATTCTGCCCTCCATTAATACCTGAGTACACACCAAATTTCATCAATGCCATGTATATGCAAGACAAAACTTTTGGTCTAAGGTATGCCATATTATTCATATCATTGTCTTATATGAAATTGTGGAAAATAGTAAGTTTCTGTAGAGACAAGATATAAGAAGAAGTCAATTCCAGTTTTTATACTGGACGGGAAAGACGGGATTCACCTCCCTAACTACATGCCTGAAATGCAGATACATATTTCTGAGGTAGCAACCGCTGGCTTCCCGTAGTCTCTGAGTAGCCTGTAGGCAACCTGCAGGCATTTCTGCCGCTGTGTAGATGTGTGATACATCTTACTTACTTCATACATCTACTTCAGGGTGAGATGAATTGCATCCAAGAAATGTCTCTTTCTTTCCACTGACTCTAAAGGGAATCTAGATGACTGGCTCAGGTCTAGACACTTCCACTGTGCACACGGACATTTCACCAGAGGATTCCTAAGCCAGAAACCTATGGCAATCGCTGAGAAGCATCTTACAGCTTAAATAACATGTACCCTATGTGGCTTTTGAGCTGTATTTTAAAATAGAGATGAAAAAGCAAGAGAAATAAAGTAGGGAACCATCCTCCAGGAACAGAGGCAGTGCCAGTCCTTGTAGGAAAGAACTGGCAAATAAAACAAAGCTGATGAACAAAGAAAAGAGAGCACTAGTGGATAGCGTAAATTAAAGAAAAGGAGAATTAGCCACAGCTTTGACATGAGCAGTGTGGCTTCAGAGTGACAGGAGAATTCAGTGTCAAGAGGTAGAGAAAGAAAAAGGTCAGCATGATATGCCAAATATTTCTCTATCTTGATATAGAAGAATGAAGACAATCAAAGTCTAAGCACAACAGAGGAAAACTGAACTCTAACAGTTGGTATGGACTGAAATACCATCTTTTTAATATTTGGATTGGACAATATTCTATGAAGGAATGAAAGTTTTCCTGATAAGTACACATCACATGGATTGATGTCTGATAATTGGGAAGTGTCTCTCAGGTTGAGCTATTATTACCTCATACTGAATACAGTTGTTTTCTTAAGTCTAAATTTGCTGTTTATCCGTGTTTCTTCCCTGGTTTATTATGTGAACTATTGTACACTTGAGAAACCTGATGTCACCAGTGACAGTGGCTCTGCATTTAATTCTTTTTTTGGTTTGTTTTAACCATACATAATGCCACATGCCCTGTTCTATTTGATGTCTTCTGTTCAGTGCCAAGTTTTAAACCATAAAATTAAAGAAATTAAAATCCAAATTCCTTCTAACAACTTTTGCTGGCCTTAGGGAGCCAACAACAAGAGCCAGATTTTTAAAAATGAAAATGTTATTGTGCCTACATTGCCTGCCATAAACATGCCCTTTTTTCAGCATGTAAGGTGAGTGTTTAGGCAAAGAATTATTGACACAATCATATGCTTGATTTGTGAGTGCCAAGCAGAGCTTTTTCACATGCACTCAGAGAAAGCTAGTTAAAAAAAAAAATAAATAAATTTTATGGCTTGTTTTCTTTATTTTGTGTATTTACTCAAAAAAAAAAAAAAGTCTTGTGAGTAAAATTCACCATATCCAAACAAAAGACTGGCAGCTTAAGTAAGTATACGAACAGGGGGAAGGGAGACTTATTTCCTGAGTTTCAACAGATGTCATACTTAATTGGTTGTGAAATAAACCAGAGCTACTCTCGGCCTGTTTCCCTAGTTTCAGCTGTGAAGACACTTTCAAACATGTGCATTTCCCTCCTGCTTGTCATAATGAGGGTGTGGGGTGAGAATCAAACCTCCAAGAGGAGTAAAGCAGCATGCATGCTGTATACAGGCCTTCAGATACACTAATTAAACAGAAGTGAGAGATGCATCTTTTGTTCCTGCGAGATACACGTCAATACAGCATTAAGCAAGACAGTTCTGTTGAGGGATAATTGTCTTTGCCTTCTGCTAATATCAGGAAGTCACCGGACTATCCCATTCTGCACCAAGTTTTTCCATCTTCATGTATTTTCTCTCTGAAACACCCTTTTTCCTAACTCAGAGCAGCTTGGTGAAATGCGACCATTTTTGTATTATGACATAGAGAGCACCTCCTAGATTTTTTTCCCTTGCGGATGTTTTCTGCTACAAGGACCAGAGTAACACCACATGTAACACAACAACAACAAAAAGGAAGAACCGTTAAATATAAAAATATCTTGGCTAAAGATGGTGAAGGACACAAACAAATGGAGACCAAGACTTCTCATAGACAAAAAGCCCAAACATTTGTAACTGGCTAACCACCTCGATGGAAGGCTAATCTAAATACAGACACGTATTTCTAATGGACTAGGGCAAGGAATGTTAGCCACTCATTTAATGCATTATTGTATAGAGCCCTCAAAATTTAAATGCTCTTCCGAGCTTCATAGGAAAAAGCCAAATATGTGAATATGTGCTAGGTGTTTCTCTGTGAAACTCAGTACGAGCAAGTTCCCCTCCCACCTCCCCCCCCCAAGAAAAAAAAAAAAAAAAAGAGGAGAGTGTTAGTTAAAACATTTCAAATAGAAATGTAATGGGAATTGCGTAAAAAGAAAAATTAAGGCCAAGGTCAAATATGTTTAATTCACCTGTGACAACCAAACTGAACAATATTTGTTCTTTTAGTTTAGACTTGGAACCCAGATCCCAGGAGTGCTAGGAGAGAGCTTTAATCCCTAGAAAAAATTCAAATTCCCAAAGTGCGTGATGGAAACCAGTATAATCCTTCCTGAAGTCAGAAATAAAATAGAAAATACTTTCTTTGCTATTAAAACAAGAGCAGTCATCACGATCTTTATTCTTTTAATGTTTTACAGGTCTGACTTTCGGCAGATGACCTCTCTTGTTTGTCCCTACATGTTTTCCAAAATATAAAAGTGAAATAGAGTCCCAAGGGCACTGTACTTGAAAGGTTATGAGAGTTAGAGAATTTTAACCATGCCTGCCAAATCAGCAGATGGCTTGTGATTATAATTATATGCATCAATAAAATGAATAATCTTTACAAAATTTGAATTTCTACTAAAGTAAGGGATTTAGTAAGCAGATGCAACAGAATGCATTTTCTTTAACCCTTTTTGTAGACAGTACTGCTTCTCACAAAAATAATGGGAAGGCTCTCCATAAAGTAGCTTGACCATACACTTGAGCCTCAAATATATGTTTCTTTAGACCAAGTGTCAATGTTATTTAGAGTGATTTATGTGTTCAGTGGCACTTTGTTCACTAAATGTCTAATGCTTATATATAGGATGATTCCCATTAGACCCATACTTCAAAATGGTGTTTAATTTTATAAAATGTTAGAGATACAATGAAAATGTCATGTGTACTCAGTCTCTTCATTTGTAGAGCTATGGTAGTCCTTTCTGTTTAGGATTTGGTGACTTTCCATATCTTGTATGGAGGCTGAGTTAACTACATTGTTAGCAAAGAAAATACATTTTCACAAAATGTGGGAAATTTATTAATTATTTTGTGGGTTTTTTTAATAATGAGAAATTGAATTATATACACATGAATAAATTATTACAAAAATCACAGTCTTGGATTTCTATGACCACTGTCCTTATTTTCAAACTTTTGTGACAAGCTCTAGACTTCTGCCTGAAGTAGGTTAAAATCACGCAGTAGAAAAAATAAACAAAAAAAACAAAAGGGCCCCTAAGCAAAATTTATTTCTGGACTGCATCATGACAATTCTATTTGAAGACATGTGTGAAATACTCTACACTCTTCTGATATAGCAAAGAAAATATTTCAGAACAGTAATAAGTACATTTTCAAAAAAGTCTCCTTCTGAGAGTGTAGCTGCCTACCTCCGGTGTTTTAACATTTATTTTATTCCAGGATTTAAATATGAACTTTTATTTGAAGAAGGTATGTGTGTTGTTTTTTTTAACTACCATAATATGTCTGATGTGAAATGTGCAAAACAGTATTTTGATGCTCATCAAAAAGTGGATTTTTACTTCAGAAATGACAGAGCCATTACTCTGTTTCATGTAAATCCTTCTTAGCATAAGGATTATTGACCTGATAGTCCATAACGGTGCCTTTGGAGCCATTGCTACTTTGTTGTGCAATCCAGATGCTGTACATGTGCTCTAAGTTGGGGAGCGGGGGGGAGCAATGAAGGTGTCAAATTTTCCCCTGAGATTTAAGGAACTGATGTGGTGACTCTTGCTATCACCTGAAGAAACATTGTTAAGATGAAATCGGGAACTCCGATGCTCACATGAAACGATATTTTGAAAAAGTTCTAAAACTTTTTTTTTAATCCAACACCTGACAGAGCAGAGTTCAAATACATCTCTTTAAATGAAAAGCAAACTCCTTTTAACCAAAGTTCCTGAATGGAAACAAAAGTTCACATATGAAGCCAAATCTGAAAAATGAGCTAGCAACTGTTACCTGAATCTGTTACGCAAATCAATGAACCTCTTGTCTTCAAAACACTTACACACCTGCTTTACTCTAGTGAAGTGAGCCATTGACTTCACCTCAGTGGAATCGCTCGTGTGTACAAATGCTTTTGTAAGTGTTCGCCTACCGAAGCTGGTAAGCCCCATTTTCATTATAAAGTAACTTATAAAGTTAGATTATCACTTTTTTTGAACCAGAAATCTGTAAATTCAGAAAGACAAAAGTTGCTAGTATTATCTGAAGTCTTCCACGAACATAAATGAGAGCAATTCTCCTCCTAAGAGATTTTATGTAAGTACTAAAAGAAGTTAAGAGGGAGACAATCTTTTTTATCACTAATTAAACAGTATCTTTAGTCTGAAGTGAATCAAGATAATTAAAATTCAGAAGCACTGACTCTGCTTATGCAGTTTTAATAATCCACAACTATGGGTACATAAACTACAAGAAGTGACCCAGTCACAGTTATATATGTATACTTCCAAAATTATATCAGTTAAGTAACAGACAAATTTTGGTCTAGATGCTCCAAATAGATATGGATGTAGTAGAATATAAAGTTTACTCTGCATGTTATTTGCTAGGTTTTATTTTGGAGTGACAGAGCCGGGCCTTCAGGAGGATTGTCTGTGACTGACCTTGGAGATACTTGCTTATCAGGAATATCAGATATTTTGGGACCTCTGGCTTGAAAATCTATAAGCATGCAAAAACTGAATTAGAATTATTCAAATCAACTGTATAATGCCATAAAGTTTTTCAGATCCGTATGCACAACCCACACTGGCGTTCCCTGGAACTGAGCATGAAGATATGTGCCTCATATTGGATTGTAAGATCCAAAAAGTCTATTGAAAAGTGGTTTCTAAAAATCTGGTGTGTTACATATTTTTTCACAGAGATCAGATGAACAACATTAATTATCAGAAATTAAGTTTTCTTTGCCTTTTCTCTTAGGCATACTAAAGAAATGACAGACAAGAAAAAATAACGCATCTGTGAAAAACTATTGAAACTTATTGTGGCTCAACTTGTAGGATTACAGTAGCAGTATGATTTTTGTAGCACTGCTGCATGTGCATTACCGCTATGAAATCACTCTCTACTTTTAATAGGATAAAGGACAGCTGGACTTATTCATTAATGTGGTGAATGCTGAAATACAAAACACCATTTAGTCTCATTCACATAGGTATGTAAAAAGCAAGAGGACTGTGTGTAAAATGTGCTCCTCTTTAAAAGCTGTATTAATGCACCTGACCATAAAATATCCTCAAATCTTACCTGTTAAAATGTACTGAAAACTTAATATCAATTAGCAAAGTTAAAAGCAGAACTGTGTTGTAATGCTGTAGCTTACTAAATCTCTACTTATCTAGCAATTAGGTATGAATTATAGGACTTAGCTGAGAAAGCAAGCTTGTTTTCTGATTCCTGCGTATCTCCTATTTTCTGAGATAACATAAGGAAAACATTTGGCTAAGATGCATACATCTTAAAAATATGGAAAATAAAATTAAATTGAAAAATTTACAAGAGTTTATTTACTTCCTTGTTAAATCTCCCGAGTTTGAAATATTGGGAAATGCAGACATAACTGTTACTTAATATATATTGAGTTTCAATAAACTGGGATCTGATTTTCAATAAACTGGTATACTATATAAGTGAATGTAATTTTGGCATATGTACACTTTTCACATAAATATGCACATGCGGATTCATATATATGCATGCACAGACACACACCTTTGCAAGGAATCACCAAATGTATATGTTAAAATATTGCATTTTATCTTAGTTTCTATAAGCTGTGATGATACTTTTATTGTCTATGCAGTAAAAAAGACGTTCCTGGATAAGCGACATATCATAGTGAACTGACTTTTGTGACCTATGAAGAGTTTTAAGTGAACAGGTTATCCTGATACATCTAAATACACATATATTGACAAGTGTTTGCCCAAATCAAATAACTATTCCAAAAGAAAAGAAAAGAAAACAAACAACAAAAACCAACTCTAATGCAGGCTGATAGCTAAAACTCACTTCTTTAACTGCCTATATTTGAGGAAACATTCTTAAAACATCATGTTCATATCCTTTTCAGCGGTTGGGGGGCGGGGGGGCAGGAGGGAGAAGCATTACTTAATTCACACAGGCATCTTGCAATAATATCATGTTGTTTTGAACCTAACATCCCCTGAGCCTCCAAAGTGCAAAGCAGACAGAAACATTTTAGCAATGCAAACAAGACTTTCTGGCAACTTCCTGTTGCCATTTTTCAGCAAAATAAAGGGTCCTGAGATACTAAACTGAAATACTGCTGGAAAAGATTTTATCATTGGATACATAGGCACTGCTATTCTAAGATATCAGCTGCATATTTTTCTGCTGTGCAAAGAAAATAGGTAATGACTGTGTAACTGTTTAACAGAAAATCTTCAACTCTTCAATTTCAGCTCACGTAAAAGACAACACTGAGAGAGACATCATATAAAAATCTGTTTAAAAAACCCCCAACAAACTAACAAAATTGTAGTAACAACTTCGTTTATATCTGCAGAGTTGTAAAAACTGTACCAGGTATTTAGGGGTGTAAGGAGCTGGCTAGTGGATTGAAATCTGTATTCGTACATATAACACATTTTCAGCAGATTTTTACAGAGAAGTAAAAAGAAACTTTCTGTCTGCAAAGTTCGTCAAATGTTAATGTACATCGAGGTGGTGCTTATTGAGTGGCAGTTCTTCAAAGAATATTTCTTTCATCACACTATAATTACAATATCCAGTTCACAAAACATACTGTTTCACGTTACTTTCAGAATTCCAGAAACTTTTGTAAGCTGCCGCATCAGACAGAGAGAAAAGAAAACAAACAAACAAGAAACAAACCCAACCTTGATTCCAGAGACATTTTTCTCCCCTTCGTGAAGTGACGGGGAGGGGGGGAAAATCCCTTCATTATGACCTACTTGTCTAGAAACGGACTTTCAACCCCCTGGTTAGGCTAAGATTTGCTCTACTTTCTCCCTAGGGCATAATTGTCAGACTGACTTACCGTGTGCCTTTTAGCCTTTGTTCTGCCTCTCACGCTGACATCAGGGAAGCAGTGATGTAGAATAAAGCAGGGGTGGGCTAGGTTAGTCCACTGTTTGTGTCGTTGTGTGGTGTGCAGGGACACTCTGTGATACTCTAGTGAGCTGCTAAGCTTTTTTTGTAGGCTTTGTGTCATTTACTTAACGACCAATCTCATTAGCTGCCAGGGTACAATGGGCTGATGCATTTTCTATGTACATACTCTACACAGTGACCCTCAAGGTTGCCGAAGGTCTATTTAATCAGTCAAAATGCTGAATATATTTGCAGTAAATCACTAAAAAAATTACGGGACCACAGAGGTATCTCGTGAGGGTTTACTCTTTCCTGGGAGTTATTTGCAGGTAATAAAGTGATAGGAGATGTAGGCAAAAGCAAGGGCAAAGAAGGGAAAAGGGCACTCACTGGGTTTGCACTGGTCACCTTTAATTTAGGGAACCTTGGGGGCCCTGCATATCGCTGTGTCTCTGCTTGTTAATATCTCCATGCAGTTCATGCTTCAGTGTAATCACATTATCACAATTAAACCCCTTTAAATAAGAAGAGCAACATTAACAAAACACGCAGCCTTTCACACATTGGGGAGGGGATATGTGTGTGTGTGTGGTGGGGGTGTGTGTGATATTTATTTATTAACTTCCTTACCACAGGCAACCTTAGGGCTGGTGTCTTTGCATTTCTAACCTCTCGTCAGTTACAAGGTAAAACCCTTTTTAACTCTTATGAAAAATGAAATGCTGAAAAGCCCTATGAATCACGACAGCTGTCCATAAGTAACAGGGAGAGTTCTATTGTCCAACTTGTCCCTGGATAAAATGAATACTTTACAGCAGAGGCTGTTCAGCTTGGCTAAAGAGTATGGGGAGAAGGGGAGGAGGTCACTGGAGATTTCGCACACTAATTTAATCTGGGAAAAGGACAGGCACTGCATCTCACTTGAACAGACTGGCGGCAATCTGGGCTCCCACAGAACTATCTCCTTTTGCCTGTGCTCTATTTATTCCTTATCTCTGTTTACCAACCGCTAGGTCCCTTTCATTCACACCACGAGGCCGTTCTCCTACTATCAGTCAGCAGCTGACACTGTGGAAGAGCCTCAAAGGCAAAAAAAAAGGGATCAAAACTAAACCAAAGCTGTATAAACAATGCAACAGTAGAAGTAAATGCATAAATCCTAATTCTTAACCCAACCCACAGGGTGCGAACAGAACCTTTATAGTAAATCCAACAAACCCACCACAGTGAGCTATGGGCTACAGAGGAAATGCGAAAAGCCAAATATCATTCATGAAATCACCATCGCAAGCAGAAACACTGAAAGTCGGCATTGGCAGATATTTAACTGGTCTCAGGATAACAGGTTCATCAGTCTTGTATATCTTTCAGAAAGTAATAAGGCACACGTTCACCTGTGTGCCTGATATAAAGTGAACAAGAGCCTTTGACCATCTCATGGTTTGAAAGCATTAGATAACTTTGCACTCACTGCTTGTGATTTAGATTAAAGAAGTAGAGGCAACCACTTTTTAAAAAAAAGTCTGTATCTGGACGTTGTGATAATCTAGATAACTTTATATCTGGAACTTAAATGTCAAGTTATTATTGAAGCGTTTATCCCACTAATTTTGCCTTTGAAACTCTGGATATTTCAATATTGCCGTTTCTCAGTCCTTAAAGTATATTTTCCCCTTTTATTCTTGTACAAGTTTTTTGCACTTATTATGAAAAGAAAATGGGTGAAGACAGGAAAGAAAAGATGAAGCTTGTGACTTTAATAGAAAAATAAAGGAAAGTGATAAACCCTTTACATTTGACATTCTAGTTTTGAATTCATGTGGTGACTTCTAATTTTAATGGTACCTTATTTTGTAATCTTAAACTGACTTAATAGGAAAGAAGTTGAAAAAATTCATAGAAAAGCAGAAATATTGTTTTAGTGAAACATTCTAGCTTTTTAAACCAACATAATCTGTAACTCGCAAAGTAGGGATGTTCCTTCCGTAAGATGACTTCTGCTTTCAGCATTGTTTTCAAGTTTTTGAGACATAAAAATGTCAGTTAACAGCATATAGTCAATATATTGTCAACTGCCTGATCAAGATCATTATAACAATAACAAAGAAAATGTTCCTCATTATCAAAGATGATCAACTAGACCTAATTTCAGTTTTGATTTCCACCTATGAGCATTATGAGCAATGAAGTCTTTACTACTTGGATCCTTTTTTCCAAATGAATTAATGAATTAAATTTATCCTTTCACCAGCTGCTAGGCAGCAGATGGAACCATTTCTGAAGCCTTGTTGAATTCAATCCATAAAACTCATTTCCTAGGATTAGCAGTCCAAAGTTTCTTTTAATGTTTATATACCGCTTGGGATTTTGAATTTCATGATGTTAAACTTTCAATTTAACTATTTTTTTCATTTCATATCAAACAAATATGATCGTTTGGATTTCTATAGCTTTGTAACCACACATTTCAGGTCATATAAGGACAAGAATTCATTTCAAAAGCAATCAAGTAATGCAAGATTGGGATCTGGGGTTTTTTTGTTTGTTTGTTTTGTTTACATTGCGGCACTACCATAGAAACCATTTGTGTTTTACTCAAAGCTTAATTTAGACTGAAAAAGTTTTATTGTCTGCAACTTTGACAAAAACCTTCACATAAAAATTCATTTTTAATAAGAAATTTCTGAAAGTTATTGTGATCTGAAGGTGTATTTGTTATTCACAGAAACACAACGTGCTCCCGAAATAAGTTTTTCATCCATATATTTTTTGTATAGTTAACTTCAAAATAAGGTTTATCTAGTTTTGAGGGGAAAAAACCCAGTAGAAAATGGTGGCAGTTTTGTGAACACTTCAGTAAAGAATTTTTTCTGTACAGTAACAGGAAATATTAATCAGCTGCAGTACCCTGGACAGCTCCTTTTCTTTCATTTTCGGTTTTTCTTACCTCTGCTCCACACCTCTGAAACAATAACCAGAGGTCAGGGGACTTTAACGGTAATTTCATTCACAAATGTCCCTATTTATAGAGCTTTGAACAAACTAAATTATAATTTAACTAAAGTTTCTACTTATTAGAAACCCGGGAAAAAAAAAAAAGGCAAAACCAAAATACGCCCTCTCCCGCTCAGCTTTCAAAGACATATTAAAAGTCTGAAGAATAAAACCTAATGATGTCAAAGTCTTCCTGTTATTCAACAAAGTAAATAAAACTAAAAAAAAAAGTGATTTGTTGTTGTGTATAACAGTGATTTCCGCTAATTTGGCACAAGAAATCTATATTAATCTAATAATGCAGTAAGCCAAGAAGGCCACATAATAATAATTACCATTGAGTAATTGAATATTTAGAAGGAGGAGGAAAAAAAGGAAGACTGGTAATCTTAGCCTGCAGGCATGAAAGTACTATAATACACAGATGATATTTACAAGTAAAAATAAAATGCTCCAAACTAGGAAGTTAGGAGGCAAAGTCTATATTTAGAAATTCCTCATTCCGAATCTGGATTATCTGTTAGCCACGTTATAGCAGAAATATATTATTGTCTCAGAGAAAGCTTTCATCACAAATGCTGTAATTTTCCCCAGGAATTACAAAATCATTGCACAGCCAAACCAAAGAAGACACATCTACGCAATTAACTTAACTAATTTAATTGACAAAAGAGATAATAAATGGTCATTTTGAATACTAAAAAGAGCCTTAACTGCCAAAGTTCACTCCATACAGTTTAAGGATAAAATCTGGGATTTGTGCTTTTATAATCTATTAAATGAAAAATTCACAGCACCTTGCAGAAGATTGTCTTGCTATTTACATATGAAGGAAGACAAACATCTGAACTAAGTGCTTTGTTAAAGACAAAAGAAAGTCAGAGAGAAAGAGAGAGAGAGCTATTGCTGATCAGTGTTAAACAGACTTTCTCTAGCATCAAATGCTATTTCATAAAAATCATCCTCCTGCAAAATGTTGTCCCAGAAGGTCCATTTCATTCTTCAACCTTGCCTGATATTACTGTCATTTAACTTTCTGAAGATTTTCCTGACACAAACATTCATTCTAAAGTACAGTTCGCTTTTTAATCAGAATCTCTCCATTCACTCCCTGAATCCCAAATAATTTAAAGGACTGAAATGTCACACTTCGAAAGACTCTTTCATTTAGAGTAATGCTATTAAATATATTGATCAACAGTCTTCATTTTAAAAAACATTACACATGATTTTAAAGCATTCTAAAACATCATGAGAAAGCTTTGGTGTGTAACACATAACTGCAAGTGAACCTGCATCTATCGAACAGTTCCTACAAATACACTGGTCCCTCTCCCGTCTTGTTTTCCCCCCATCTCTTTTTTTCAATGGTAGTATTTAAGTTCAATAACTTTTCAAAACAAGAGGAAAAGTGTCCTTGTGATCATATCCTCAAATCAAATAGCTAGAGCTGCAAATTTGCACAATTCTAAAATGTATATGAACAAAGGCTTTACTGAGGCAGTATAAATGCAATTACACCATGACATTTTATTCAGAAAGCTTTCTCAAAGCAGTTACAAGTAGCTATTTTTTAATTGAGGCCCAAAATAGCATTTAAGATAATGACCAAGCATACATTGTGGAAGAAACAGCATTAGTGTCATTTAAACAAAAAAGAAAAGTTTGCAGAGAGCATTTTAAACACAGATTAAAACCCCTCAAACTTCTTAATAAAAATCTCTCAAGCTTTCAACACTGATATATGGACAGGATTTTTTGCTTTTTGCAAAATAAGAGCACAAACAAAAGAAAAGACAGAAAGTTACTAATAGTACAGGTTGCTTAAACATCAATGGGTTCAGAATAGTGTGAAAAAGTTGTTAAACTTACTTTATTTTTGTTTCCAAAACTTATATGTTTCTCCTCCCTTGTGTGCTGAACTGTGCACTAAAGCTGTGTCTTTGAAAGGTAGTTCCCATGATATGACATCCAGTGCCTTTGACTGCCTAGAGATAAGCACCTGCGTTTGTGTCCCCTCTTTACGTCACACCTCCCTATTCAAACCTTCTCAATATGATTCACATTTGCACATCAACAGCCTCATGCGCATACACAGATTTTTTTCGGCTCTGGGCCCAAAACTTTCACTTTAATTTTCATCACATGATTGCTGTGGCATATGTCCTTCCAAACCTCCCATATATCAGTCATCATGCAAATGAGATGGAATATCACTCCTCTGCAGCAGATGGCCAGGGATGATAACAATGGCTCAACAGAGGAGATTCAATGTCCCTGACTTTATCGCCACGGCAACAACAACCTAAAATATATGTAATGGAAGTGGTGCTTATTAATTTTGCAGGCTCGAGTGTTCTGATTTTGTGAGTGAATGGGCTGAGTTAAAAAGGGGGCTGTGTCCTCCTGCCTCTAGAAGACTATCTATAAAAGCCAGGGACCTGGAAATTATTTTCAGTGACTAAGAAGGCAACAGCCTAGCAATTATTTGAGTAATTAGGTGTAATTCCTCCCTGTAGGCCTTGTACCCTCCTGTGCTTGTTTCACAGAAGCTCGCGAATTAGACAGGCACAGATACTGAAAAGAAAAGTGCCTCAAGATATAGCAGGAGAGCTTGCAGGAACTAAGCTTCAGTGATATGACACTTGGCCTCCACCAGGCTTGGTAAACACAAGCCCCAAGCCATAAGTAAATAGAGGCCCCACTCCACAAACACAGACCAATTAAAATTACAAAGGCAGCCACACTTCTGGGTGGGGCTGGGGGAAGCTTTATTCTGCCATGGTCTCACTGTGAGTTGCACACATAATGGTCTCTTAGTTCGGAGCACCAAGTACTGTGTTTCCACTGCTATCTGTCACGATCGAACCCAAGCACGAGGCTCTCTTCGGGCTGTGAATTTCTCCATAGGGATTTATCATGTGCCTTTAAGAAAATGTTTCAAAGTGAATTTTCTGTGTGTCATCTTCTAAATGCAAACCAGGGAGAAGAAATAAATGCGGTAATTTGTTATTTATCTTCAACAGATTGACAGGAAGGAGTGGGGATCACCATTTTACCTCTGAGCAAAGAACATATCCACAGCCTTTCTTCACCCTGTTCATGCCACAACTTTCACATCCTTTAATATTCTGAGCATGTGAGTAACCGTTTGATTCCTCAGAAATAAAGTTCAGCTGTGAACTGTATGTTCAACTAAGAAACTGCATGTACAGAAACTATATCTGTCTTTTGTTCTTTTCCTCAGGGAACACCTTAGAAAAACGGAGAATCCTTTGTCTCCCTCTGCAGAAGAGGGGAGAATGTTTAAGTAAAACTGACGAAACCCTCTGGGAAGTGGTGGTTCCATCCTGTGCTAGAGATTTACCCCAGCAGTGGATCAAGGAAGCTTGCTACCCCCTCACACAAGAAAATTCCTCAAAATTGATGAGACCATTGAAAGTAATTTTCACTCCTCTTTTTGGAGCCCACACACCTTGAACACAAGTGGCACGTAAATTCAAAGCCGGAGAGGAGACATCAAGCGGCATTACACCCCACCAGAACAAAACTGGGCTGGTGAGACAACACTTGAAGCAAGTGATAGGAAACTCCAGAGGCAGTGCTGGGTCTGTGGATCCTGCTCCCGTTTTGGCAGGGCTCAACACCACCTCTATATTGCTCGTATTCTCTATTAGCATTTCCAGTGGTCATTCTCTCCAAAGGTAAAGCTTCCGTCTAAAAAAATAATGCAGGCACAATTCTGTTGTGCACTAATATTCTAAACTTCCAGAACTATTAGTTATCTATCACACATTTGTACAACGCCCAGCACTCACCTTCTGCCCTAGTAACAGATGCTACCAGAATACAAATGTTCAGTACTGAATAATCTTTCCTTTACTACAAAAAAAAAAAAAAAAAAAAAAAAAAAAAAATCTTCTGAATGTGAAAATAATGTAGGGTTGTTCTAACCAACTAAAGAACAGAAGTGTTTCTTCCCTCTCTTAGTTAGTATTGCTAACTACTTATTAGCTACTAACAGAAATATTTAAAATTTGAACAAGCATAAAGCTTATTGTTCATCTTTACCTCATACTATGGTGTAGAGTTTGCAATTACATCTTCCAAATATAATATTACTGATGAGTGGGGTTTTTTCTCCCGTTTCAGAAAAGCCTGGCCAAAATGAAAGCCTGGATGTTTTTCTTTTAGTTTTGAGGTTAGGGGGTTTTGTTGTTTTTGTTTGGGTTTTGTGTGTGTGTGTGTGTTGTTTTATATGTGTGTGTGTGTGCGTGTGTGCCTGTGCAATAGGATTCTAGAATTGTGTATGTTCATGTTCTTTACTTCTGTACATTTCTTCCTCCACCGTGCTAATTTGGGAATAACTAAGGAATGTGGTGAGCTCAAGAAATAAGTGTGGTCCAAGCCTATGCAGAGCTCTGAAGCTCCTTTTAGTGGATCTGTAGTTGGACAGAAAGCCAATACAAAGAGTACTATAGGAATGATGTTTTCCTGACAGCTTGTGTTATTTATGGGACTGGCCACTGTCTTCTGAACCAGATGGAGCTTTTTTTCCTAGTCTTTTTTTTTTTTTTTTAATCTGCTGTGCATGGCCCTAATTGATCGTGGAGTGAGATTGGCATTTAGGTCACTGTCTTTATATTTTCCAATGTTAAGTGTAGTCCTGAATTGTGAATAGTTTCATTTATCTTAAAGGTACAGCTCATTTAACAAAGCTATTCAGATCCTCTCACACCATGGGAAGAACACGGAATGAGGGGATGAGTAAACCGTGTAAATAGAGATTATCTTTTCCTGTCTCATACTTATCTATATGGTTGTAGCGCTATAATGTTGAAAACTGCTTGCTGAAAAGTGGGTTTGGAAGGTATTTCTTACATTCCACTGAAATGCATAAGAAAAAAAAATATTTGTCATTAAATCAATCCTAAGTAAGTTCAGATTTAACTTTGCTTTTTGCATGGCTTACAATCCAGGAAGTAATGACTGACTAGCAAAGACTGGATTGCTTATGTTGAGAATTTGTTTAAAAACCAAAAATACATACTTAGGATGTAAGTGCTTCAAGTTAGCAAAACTTTCAGTTCTAAAAGTCATCCTATTTTGACCCTCTAAGGCACAGAAGGTTCAAAGTTTACAAGAATAACAAGGAAAGGATAAAGAAAGGGTTAAAGTATCCTCAAACTGTACACTTAGGAAAAAATGAAATCTAATAGGAGAATGATGGCTTGTTGCAGAAACACCAATGAAATAAATGGGCATTGCAATATGCAGTATCTACCATTCAGACTTGCAGTGGTAAGAAATTGGGCAGATCTAATATGAATGCTGAGGTACAAGACTTTTTATAGTCTTTGACAGTTTTCTATTGATAAATAAAATCCTCTTCAAAGAGCATAAACAAAACTGTAAATTAGTAGTTGCAATATGCCAGATAGACAACAGCAAAGACTGACAGAGAAAATTTCCTTGCAGACTGTGCAGCAGTTATGTGGCTGCTCTTCAAGTTCAGAGGAAACTTCAAAAACAGCACAGAACTTTAAATTAGTGCTATGACTATTGTATTAAATAGTACTAAAATTTTCAATGTTTTTACCTAAATTTAGCTTATCTTCCCAGTTAGGAAGAAGAGACTGCTACAATTTAAAAAAAAAAAAAAAAAGTTTTCATTCCTCCACAGAAATACATGTACTTTCTCTATTCCTACATCTTGCCAAATGATATTCCAGATCTATTTTAAAGAGACAAAACTTGTTTATGATGCCTAAAAGACCCAATGAGAGGAAAAATAAACAGTGAAAATAATATTCTAAAGGAACTTCAATATAACAGATATATTTCTATTTCTAAGAACAGCTATTAGCACAGCAGAATCATAACTGAATATTCCAGAAATGGAGAGGTATCAAAGAAATCAGAGATTACATGAAACAAGCAATATGGGAGATGAAGTTTGATCCTTCATGAAGAGGTAAGGGAATGAAATATTCTCTGCTGGTGACAGTAAATTCATTGCATGCGTTGGCATCATCAAGCAACAGTGCAGAGTCATTAAAGACAATAGCATTGCCAAAGTTGCCAAACCCATATAGCACCTGGTTGAATAAAAATAATAAATAATAAATCAGCCTAGAGTGAGTTATGTTAGCAGGCTCGTCCTGAGGAAAACTGCCAGATACATACATAACAGAAAAACTACAAGTCATTAAGCATTCAACTTTGAAATGACATTTCAAAAATGTACTAACCATGTTTGT
Organism: Aramus guarauna; assembly: GCA_013400195.1. Taxonomy (NCBI): domain Eukaryota; kingdom Metazoa; phylum Chordata; class Aves; order Gruiformes; family Aramidae; genus Aramus; species Aramus guarauna. Next base: position 179,666 of record VXBL01007068.1, on the reverse strand, counting down.
ACAACATATTACTTCAAAAGTGTCAATTTAGAGCAATTAAAAGGATGAAGAAGAAAAGATACCTGACCTAATATTAACAAGAATATGATTATCCAAATAAAATTATGTATTGGCTCATGGGAGCATTAAAGGTTTTCAGCATGTTCTCTGTGAAACACTCTATTCACTGAAATAACAGAAAGATTTCATCTTCTCTCTAGCCACCTACTTTCTTAAATGTTTACTTAACAGTACCCTAGAGAAAGACAGCAAATTTTGGAGTACTCCTTTCCTGCCACAGAAAGCTGGAAAAAGTCATTTCAGGTGAGTTCTCTCAAAGCCTCTTAGTACAGGCAAGCACCCAATTCTCTTAGGCTTTCTATAAAAATACTCAAGGGATTGTGGACAACTCTCCATTTAAAGGATGTAAAAAAAGTCATCCTTAATGGGTTTTGTTGTTGGGATTGCTCCTCACTGAAAGGGAGATTAGAATATTGCTGGTTTGAGTTACAGTTTTATGAAGTTCAGGCTGATCTAAAACTGGGAAATGAAAATATTTTTCTCTTTGCAGTCTTATTTACTTTAATATATAGCCTTAATAAGTAACTGAAAGCATTTATTTAATAAGCACTGAAAATTACATGTAGGTGATGTCAAATATGGATTAAGCCTTTCCAAAAAATCCCATAATAAGACTAAATATTAAGAGTAACAAATTTTCTCAGCTCTTGCTGCTAATTAAAAAAAGCCCTCAAACACATCTTTCTCCTAATCACTGTATTATTAAATGCATAAATAAAAAAACAATAATCATATTGCTGTTGTGGTAAGAAACTTTCTATCATGGATAGCACCAGATTTTCATTTGCAATTTAGATAGCTGATCAGCCGGAAAAATTCTTTTGAGTCACAACGTCTGATCACGTTAGTTTAGTAGTTTTCAAGTTGTTATACGTCTTGGCTCAAAAAGTAGAATGACTCTGTTTAGGTCAACCTTACTTTAGAGAACTTTTTCATTTCTAAATTGTTGATCTGATTGAAGCCTGTTTTATGTATTTGTGCCTGTATGTGTCATTCCTACCTTTCACACACCATCACGAATATCGTGAGTGGGGTGACACCTCTCACAGCCCCAGTGCTAGCCTCTGAAAACTTCACGAGTATTTGGAGCACCAGACTAAATCTTGCTGGGGAAAATCATTCTTTCCAACAGAGCAAATGAGCCCTGGAACTCTTACCACAGTTCTCACTTGTCTCACTATCCATGTAGTCCTGAGAAGTACAAAAGTCAACACGGTTGTATAAATATCCCGAGCGCTGAAAACTCTCTCCCACAGTTCCTTTCATATCTTTCCCTACAGTCTTTTCACTGAAGCCTGCCTACGGACATCCAAGTAAGAGCATTCCAGGTTCTTTTTGGGAAACATCCCTTCTCTGATACAGACTTGTCTGCAGGCAAGCTCCTGCCTTTGTTTCTGTTGCTCACATACCATTTTCCGAATTAGAGAGGTCAAGAGGTAAACACTCATCTGCTGAACATCCGCCTTTCAGCCTAAGTTCTTGTCCTCATATCTCCCTAGGCTTCCAGCTGTGGTTCTTCAGAGTTTTTCTAATTCTGAAAGCCATGTCTTGGAAAGTGCCTAGGGAACCTCTGCTGCTGCTCTCTCAGCAACATACACAAAACTCCAACAGCTATTGCCAGCGATGTCTTACCTGATCCCTGACAGCTGCTTCCTTCGGGGAAATCCTGCGTATCATTTTCTGTTCTCATCTCTCCTTATGTGCAGCACATACTTATTATCCAAAGAAAAGCCTAATGACACTGTAGAAACAGCAATCTTACTATTCCCAGGTTTTAAGAATTCTGAATGGTAAAGCAAAATTCAAATGGGTCTGAACATTAATTATCACGATGAAAACAGCCAGTTAAAAAAAGAATCTTTTAAAATATCTTGTGTGGATATAAAGAGAGAAAATATTGGCATCTTCTTCCTTCTTTCACTCTCAAGTATTTTGGCACAGGATTAATACTTTTCCTTCTGCTCCTAAAGTTTTAGGATTTATTTTATAGATACATCCTACTGAAAACAGTCTGATTGGCTCAGGAGAACCATCTTCCTAGTACAGATTTTTCTATTCTATTTTTAAAACCTTGTCAGATTTCAATGTTTGTTAAAATCTTTAAATTTATAGTCTATTTTTTTAATAATATTGCAACAGTCTTCCTAAACTTTGAATAACTTTACTATAGTATGTTCAAAGAGTCAAGTTATACCATAAGACACACAGCGATCTCACATGGACATCTTAAGCATCGCATGAAGAGAACCTGAAGTTAGATTCACCTGTATATGCAATATTGGGATATATGACCATAAATGGATCTAAATTTACTTTCTTATGCATCTTGTTAGCATTTAAAAAATCCGTACTAATACATTAAATAATTACAATACTTAATATTATAGCACAATGTACAACAAACTGTGGGCTATTGAAACCCCTATTAATAGGTATATGCAAAATAATCTCCAGTTTCAAGTATTTATACACAAATGCATATTTTATTTAAACATATAGGCATACATCTGCAACATTTTATACATACAATTAAGCCTTCAGGAGAGAAAACCTTCTAACACTGAAAAGATCATTTGAATACTATAAACCTTTTCTAAACAGTTTACACAAAAGTAAGGGAAAACCATAAGAATATTTTTTCTTTTCTTTTCTTTTCCCCCCCCCTCAGAGAATCAATGAGATCTGCAAGAATGCCAGGTCTTTAATCATAAAGAATTTAAAATGCTTAGATCCAGCATGGGATAACAACTATCTGAAAAAAGAGGGAAGTATGTTTCCACGGACTATGCTTGCTTTCTTTTCTTACACAGTTTGTTGAACAGCCTACATGGCCAGAGGCTATTCTGGACCTAATCCTAGGAAATGAGCCAAGCATGATAAATAGGGCTGAATGCTGGGAGTGGCTAGTGTTCACCACAGCGTCATTAGGCAATCTCTAGATTGCAGTCAGTAGCCCTCAGTAACTAAGTATATGTTTTCTTCTGGCCTTTCTAAAAGCAGTCTTTTAGTTTAACACTCAGTCATTCCCTCTGTGCTGGAAATTTCAACAAAGAATATGTGGAGAGCTCCAGAAACTAAACGCTTCCTCAAAAACTCCAGGTAGATTGACACGTGCTTTTTACTTCACTTTGAGGTGTACGCCACACTACCAGACGTGAATTGCTTTTGAAAATGTTGATCAGATTGCCTAATCCTACGTCCATACAAGCCACCAGCAAATTATTCTGAGAATAATTAGACAAAAATTAGGCCCATCCCTCCTAATAGAGAAAAGAGAATGGGACTGTTTTGCTGAAGTATTTGTGAATCATTCAGCTAATGAGGGCAGATGTGGTAGCAACAAAAAAAGTTAAAATTTTGGATCAGGTTAATTTTTTCTTAGTGACTTAAACTTTGTAATTGTTAAGCAATTTTTCCTCAATTTCACGCAAAAAAAGTAAAATGAAAACCTAATCCTCCCACCTCACCAAATAAACAGAAAATCCTCATCTATTCTCCTTTTCTTTTGGAGAAAATATGGCAATTTGTATTCCAATTTTTCAAGCCAAAGTTACAGGGGGCTAAAATAGGGCTTTATAATGGAAGTTGATTGCAACCCTAACTATAGAGGGGCTACTGCCTTTCCATAATAAAGAGCTGCACATTTCTAAGGAGAGGAGGAGAATACTGCTCTGCGTGACTTCTTGCAATTTTGCTTCTTTAAATTAAGGTTGTGTCTCGGGAACTTTCTCAGTTCTTTTGAGCATGAAGTTTGATATTTCCCTTCATGTGGTTTTAATTTTGATCTAGCACACTGACATTTTGCAGTTGATATATTTTAGAAATGGGGAAAAAGTATGAAGCTTTGCACTTTGTCAGAGCTGTGATCCTAATTTAGTTTTTTGGGTTTGGTTTTTTTTTTTTTTTTTTTTTTTTTTTCCTTTTTCTTTCTGCATGAATCATATGAAAAGGCCATGCAGGTTAAAGCAGCAATTTAAACATATTTGGATTTAGTTTGCTTGCTTTGTATTGTCTTCTTGCTTAACGGTAGAATGATTCTTGGCTGTTTAAATTTCAGTCTGGAATGAGTGCTGGCTGTTTTTCCTTTTTCTGGGCATAAAATGGGAGAGACCACAGAGACAGTGTCAGGAATGTAAACTCTGATCATAATAACCAGTGCCCAGGTATGAGTTTATTAGCCTGTGTCTATTGCACAAAGGTTTAACTAGCATTAAATGTTTTTTAGTTGGCTGGATGCAGCACCACCGTTAAAAGCTGCTGAAAAACAACCAACGGCAAGTAAAAGAATAAGATTATGTGAAAGAATGAGATTATGTAAGCATAAATTTAGATTGTTTTTAAATATGTAAAAGTCCAATATTTTTTTTGCCAGTGTCTTGAGGAGAGTGTAGAAGAGATGAGATTTGATAAAATAAACATCCATGGAGCAAATATTTAAGTGCATATAAATCTAGACATATACTCTGGTCTCCAAAACTTTGATGTAGATTCAACTCCATTCTCATCTATTATTCCATTACTATTAATATTTGCAAAAACTCACCAAGCTAGCATTTGTGTTATGTCTATAATTAGTGAACCTTACACTTTTAAATGCTTTCATTATACTGACAAGTCGGAGCATCCTTCCAAGTTTAAGAGCCTTGCATTAAGGCATTAAAATTAAGAGCCAACCATACTTCCAAGCACACCTACTGACTATAAAGGCTCTCACCTTTTCAGGGGCACTAGGCAAAAAATTTCACTTGTACAATAGAGGGGTTTTCTCCTCATAGATTGAAAACTCTTTGGAGTAGAACTATAATATACCAATGAGTATTGCTAAAAGACTCATGCACTTTAATTCATTTCTATGGTATTAAAATCTTAAGGGACTCAGCGTTAAAATCTTAAGTGACTATGGAGGAAATTAGTTTAAAAATTTAATTCTCATACACACTTTTTAATTGAGATGCTGGAATAAAGAACTGTATCTGAAGACAAAATTTACTTTAAAAATATTTTAGCACCTAAAAGATCTGAAAGATAATCCACACTGCATTTTACCACCTGATTCAGTAATGTCTCCTAACATTACTGCCTAAACAGTGTATTTTGTTACCATGTACTTATCATGAGTATTGTTTTTCATGCTAAATTTATGCTTTTCAAATATTACTGAAAACAGTAATATTGTTGTTGAAGTATATTGTTTAGAAAAAAAGAATGTGGCATTTCACACTTGAAAAAGGGTGCTCTTACATTACTAACAAAGAAAACTGGAATCATATATTTTGCATATCCAGGAAGAATATTTTCTTTCTGTTTTAGGCATTCAAAGTGGGGAAAAAAATCTATCAGGTCTTGAAGAAGCAGTAAAACTTGTTTTTCTCTTCAAATCTATGTGTGAATAAACATGTGAAAGACCATTTACTAGTCATAAAACATTAAACCACATTTGGATCACATTATACCATTTTTTTTATAAAGCTGTTTGATATGCAGAATGTCTCAACACTTTTTATAATGTTTCCACACCATAATTTACGTAGTAAATGTAAAAGCAATGTTTGATTATATATGTTCCACATTGAATTCCCATTTCCATTCAAAAACAATGTGGCCCAAATTTTGAAGGTAAATCATTAAGTCCCATAAATAGAAAATAAATTTTAAAAAATAATTATAAAAAAAGCTCATCTTTCCTTTTCAAACAAAATGCATAAAGCAGGTTGTTGAAGAAATGTACATTCAGATGATACTATTTAAATGTGAAGTTAGTGTATCTTTCAGGTTGTCAAAAAGAAGTAGCAAATGTAGTATAATATTCACGCTAGTTGAAAATCCACATCTTTGAAGTTCAACTTTACATTGAGAAAATACATACAATTGTAATTCTTTGAATAAGATTTATTGCTCATTTATTAAAATGATAGTAAGAATTAGAGATTTAAATCACTAGGATTTGCATCTATCTATCCTTGTCTAGGTTCTGCAAGAGTTGCCTAACATATTATGAGTTAAGCTCTGTAGACCTCTAACTCCATAGAGTCCACTGATATTAAATTAAAATTGAATAAGGCCAGAAAAAACTGCCAGACTGGGAATGGATCAACCAATATTTTTAATTCTGCTTAGTAGGTGCCATTGACGGAAAACCAACATGAAAATCACAAACGCACCAGGAATGGAATAAAAATGGAGCTTTTGATTAATTGTTTTCCTAAATAACTTACTAAAGATTTAGCTAAATCTATAATGGTTTAAAGCATGCATATGCATTAATTTGCATGCTGCTGTATTTAGTTAAGGACAGAAATGTTGGTGGGGTAATCACTATCAAACACAGAACAAGGATTAAAAACGAGCCCATAAGTTCCAGTATAATGTCTTCTTCACAAAAAGTCATCTTCAAATAAATCCACCATCAGAGTTGAATCCATTAAAGTCAGAAAACACACATCTAGGCCTTTAATGTCTTACTCATTTAATTACTTAGTGCTGTTGAAATTATTCTGTTCTTTGTCTTGGAGGCTTAAACTTTCCACAAATAAACCGTACATCCAGGAGTCTAAAACACACCTACCTCATTCATCCAGTCCACCAGACCTTCTGTCCCTAAGAAAAGGCCTGTCACTGGGACTTTTAACACATTTCAGAGCGGCTGACAGCATTTCGAGGAAGCAAGTGCAGTTCATTGTCAAGTATTGACCAGGAACAGCACACCACTAACTCTTAATGGCTAGCTTGAGTGTTATAACCGGTCTGAAACGACGATAAAGACAAAGTAGTCACTTTTTATTAAAAGAACAAAATAATTCAGGGTTTAGGGGACAGTACCAACATCTTAATAGTTTTTTTTCAAATGTCAGCTGATAGCCACTGCTTGTTAAAGAAAACAAGTTTAATGTGCTAGCTGTGAGACTAATGATTTAGCAGTTACTCACTTTTAGGTTCCCACGTGGAGCGTTGCAAAGAGCTAGCTGACCTTACACACTATTCAAATAGCAATGCTGAGACCCGGTGCAGAAGTGCTACCTAACAAGCTCAGAATTTGTTTTCTTTCATTAACTTTAGACCTTAAACATAATATGATATTTTTTGTGGCTTAAAAGTATATAAGCATCTGTTAGCAGAAGCCCTTTATTTCACATAACAAGAGAATTCTGTTTATAATGTGTCACCAGCTGCTCAGTCAAAATGGGTTCTATTAGAACTAATTTAATTTTACATAAGTTGATCTATTTGCATTCTGAGTCTCCATTTAAACGACTAGGTACTATTTTGTAGACTGATCCCGCTTCAAGCCTCACTGTATGGACAATGCTTAATCAGTGTGTACATCAGGAAATAAACATAATCAGCAAGTGCTCTAATTAAGCCAGGAAAATTTTGCAACATGCATACACTGTATGGATTAACAAGGCAATTCATTAGAAATCTTAATTATAGAATATTATATTTTCCGTACATTTTATTTTATGATGCTTCAGATGAGTTTTCTCTAAATACAGAAGCCATCTACACTTCTCAAAGTAGACAGTGAGATCCTTTTAACTCAGGCACATCTGTGTAGCCTCTAGTCTGGAAGCCTCTGTGGAAAACATGCTTTGTTATCTCCAGCCAGATAACCTGAAATGCTCTCTTAAACAAGCAGTTGCTAATCAAATGTTAATATGCAGATGATTGGAAAATAAATACAAAATAAAACATATAGATGAAAATGTCATTTGGTGATTTGGAACCTCTCCTCATCCTTAAAACCAGTTTTTATCATGTTCTTTTCTGAAAAGTGAATGAATAAACACGTAGGGCTTGAGACAGGGGACTCAGGTTTTAGTGAAAAAAGCTTCCATTGAACTCAGCATGCTTCAAGCTTTTAGTATAAACTGGCTGCAAAACTCCAGTCTGAAGCAGAGATGTCAATAAATTCCAAATGTGCATGGTGGTAAATATATGGGCTCTTCTCTGACAAACGACCCAGCTTAGCTGATTCCGTGTCTAACAAAAGGTCACATCCTACCATACAGCTTCACGTAAACTTCTTGCTGAAGGGGCTCTGCATGTGGAATAAAGGAGACTGGTCTCATTGGAAGTATGGGGAAACAACGGAGCAGGTTGTATCAGCATAAGTGGACTTTACACAAAGCACTTTATCTGTCAGACAGAAGTATTATCATATAACTGACTTCATCTGAAGTTGGTCTGTACCGAGGGAGGAGGACTCAGAAGGTTAGCATAGCTTTCTTGTGTCTAGCCAAGAAACAGGTGATTTCAGAGCTGCACATTAGCAAGCTCACTGTATTACTTCTAAGCCTTGCACATACAGCTTCCATTTTACAGAGAAGACTACCATGATTTTGAATAACAGTGAAGTGGTTCCTGCAGCACCTTCTGAAGAGAGAGACTGGCACTGTTTCCAACAGTGAAAGGACACATAACTATGCTTAGGAAATAAGAAACATTTAACAGGAAAGAAAGCTTATGTAAATCTGCTCATCTGTCAGGCTCTCCACATCCAGAGAGTCCAAGAACATCCCCTGGAGCACCTGTACACCTCATTATTCCCATGAGCCAATGGGAGAAAAAGAAGAATTAGAAGTTCCCTAGCTCATTCTTTTTAAACCTTTGGTTAGCGTACTTGGGAAGGAGGTTTCTAGGCAGAAAATCGTGGACCGTCTCCTGTCTAACACGATATAAGGCATTCTTGTTACCCTTTTAGGAACTCATTCTTTGCTCCATTTCCATCCTCATCTCAAAATCTCTTTTGGAAGGTGCACATATATTTTCAGCTCAATAGATGAAATCTGCATAAACCATCAGCAGATTCACTGTTGGGAAATATTCTAGCCATCACAAGAATGGGTGAAATGATGTTGTGAATCTTTGCCATTACTATGGCCAAGCTTAATTCTTAGAAAATAGGTGTGGCTCAAGTCCAACATTAATTTAGTTTAGGTCCACTGGAAAGGATGAGGTCTGAACAGTAGCAAATGGGCACGCTTACATGTTTTCCTTTTACCACAGTACAGGACAAAGTCTGTTCTTGTTTACACCGTGCTTTGGATGTAAAATATTAGTTTGAACTGCCAGAGTTGCCTGCCCCTTGTTATCTGTCATATTAAGTGGAATAAGTCAGTTGAAGCTTGAACATTACTTTACATTAAGATGAGTAAAGTCTATGGGCTTTAACTGTAAATTTATAAAATACTGTCAGATAAGAGTTACACTCTGGTCTGTTGCTAGCAGAAATGCCAAGCAGTGCCCTTATTAGGATGGTCCCTTGGCATCTGCATGAGTCATAAACGTGTCTTTTGGCCACTGCTTCATTTATTGCTCATTATGTTTGTTGTGGACTGGTAAAGGCAGATATAAATAGAAAAATGCTTACGTAATATGACGGACAGATTTTGTTTAAACATTTTCAATAGCCTAGCCAAAACCTGACAAAGTAGCTATTATTGGCATCTGAAAATTCCCATTCCATAAAGGATTATTCATGTATACTTAGTCCATGATTACCATTTTATTTGTGGCAACAGGCATGACAAAAAAAAAGAAAAAAAAAAAGAAAAAAAAAGAAAAAAAGAAAAGAAAACCAAGGGATAATATATTCAGTGAAAGCACTTAGTAGATATATGAAATATTCATGTAGGGGACACAGGGCTTAACAGCACAATAAAAATGCATTCCCAAAACAGAGGCCAGATCACTTAAATGAGATGGAAAAGGATATGTGACAGCACCAAACCCTTGTCCAGAGTTCTGGCCTAAAGGCAATGAAATAAGTGAATTGACGATCTCGGTGCAGATTTTGTTGTTGAGAGCAATAATTCACAGATTCTTTGTATGGACATGACAAGAGAAAATTACTTTTGCATCCAGTTCTGTTTCTTAAAAGGACATTGGTCATCATCATAGTTCAACAGTATAGAAAAGATTAAAGTTCTGAAACTTCCCTAATCCTACAGTAATACTTCTTTTCACATCACAGATTGTACTTATTGCTTTCTTGAGTCCACTAAATTATGATATTGCCTGGCTTTTCATTTGAGTTAAAAAATAAACTAAGATGCCTTTTTATAAAGTTCACTTGAAGTATAAATTAATTTGCATTAGTTTATCAGTTACAAAGTATATTTGCCTTTGAGCAATGACTTTGTCACATCATCAAGTCATGGAAAATTCAATCTGTCATAGGCTGAAGGGCCAAACTATAATAACTTCTGCATTACAGCATCACAAAGGGAGATACAGGAAATTATATTGACGGTAAATGATTTCTCTCAAATCTCAACAGTTAGAGGACTTTTCTAATAATATCGATTCAGAAGAATACAATCCTATGTCATGGCCGATTTCATGAAGTGTAGAGGTCATACTGAAGAAGTGTGGACCAAACTGTTATTCCACTTGGCTGTATGCTGTAAATATGAGATTATCACAGACTTGTATCAGGACCCCTTTTCTACCAATATTATCTTAGGTCTGAGTTATCACCAATGGTGATAAACAGCAGTTACTTGCATCTAAACAATAAAAATTGTCAGATTCTCAAATTTTACAAACCTCTTAAGAAATAATTGTTAACATAAGCCTTCATGGGGCCCAAACACTTTGTTCAGAAATGTGGTATTGCTAACTGGGTATATATGTAAGCATATATATATATATAAAACTGCTGTACAATAGATATTACCCTGAGCTAAACAACTAGTGGATCGTACTGTCCTGGTAAAATGATATAGCCAGGCAGAAATGGCTATCAAGGCAGTTGTGAATGGAAAGATTGTAGAACTGGTTTAAATCAGGCACATCTGCTTTAAGCCTGTGCCTGAACTTAACTACTTAACTCAAATAGTTAATCAGTGAATTTTTCAAACCCACCAGCTTAACTGTCTCACTCACTAAAAGATCCTGTAACCACCCATGTTTACACTTATAAATAAATAAATATTTTGGGCATGCAAGAGACAGGATTTCCAGATGCCAAGTGCCGACATTTGAAAATGTGGCCCTAAGTGTCATATACTACCCTTGATTGATGCACACAGATCAAAATTACTTCAGAGAGAGTTCTACACACAGATTGAGGGTAAGATATGGCTGTAATAAAATGAACATTAATCTATGAATAGTGTTGTTCTCCACCATAGGGCAATGATAGATTCACCATAAACCTTTTCCATCTGTCAAGTGCACTGCAGCGTTCTTGTGCCTATACTAATATTCTTTCACATTTATACCAGCGGTTTTTGAACACCATGTCAGACTGAAAAGAAAATATACCAAATAAAAGTAGAGGTGGAAAAATCCAGGAAACTGGTGTGGGAAAAAAAAAAAATAAAAAAAAAAGATGATGACTAACTTACAAATGAATCTGCCTTTAGGCTGAAAAATGAATTCCAACTAATAGTGTTAACATCACTAACATACAAATATTGGGAATTTATTTATTGAGATGGTTGTCTACAGTTCTTCACACTGGAGAAAAAAGAACATATGCTAAACCACAGGCAGAATCATGGTTCAGAGGAAATGTTCAACCTCCATACCAACAGTGGAGATGTGAGGGCAGCAGTACTTTTCTTGTCTGACAAGCCTATTAGGTTTATTCCTCAGTCTGAATTTATCTTACTGTTAAATTGAAGATGAAAAGTGGTGCAAATGTACAAAAAATTTTACGGAAAACATCTCAAAGTAGGTTCATGGCAAAGGTAAATGCATTGAAGCAAATAATGAAAAACAATACTCTAATACTCATTGCTTCATTTGCTGATAATAACTGAATTTAGCTTAATAATATTATTTGATCATTTAAAGACCTGGTTGAATAATGAAAATAATTACTCATGAGTATTTTAGTATCAATTGATGGAAAAATGTGAATAGGTCACATAATTAAACATTATTTGACTATCTATACAACTAATTGAATAATGCAAACATTTATTCACCAATAATACATTCATCTATCTACAGAAGAAAGGAAACAAACAATTTGTAAATCAGACCGACATTAAAAGAATCTGATGAATATCTGTAATATTGTACAAAATTTTTGTTATTGTTACAAAGAATATGAAAGCTTACTGAAATAATATTGTCATTTACAATGACAGAACCTCAAAAGGGAAATAATTTGGCTAGAACACACTTGTATCATTAATCCACTGTATATTTAACTTGATGAATGGGATGACATTTCAAAGCACAGAAGGAAGAATAATCTCATATTTTAGGTAGAGTACCAAGAACTAGATGACCTGGTTTCTACTTGTAGTCCTCTCATCAATTATTTTCACAGGGTTTTTACTCCCTACCTGGAAATTGCTTGCTTCTGAGCTAATTGCTTTCACCTTAGAAAAAGCTATGAGCTTTATTCACAGTCCAGCGACTAAGTAAGTACCCTTAACTACCTTTGAGTTAGCACAACTGTAGTAACATGAGTATAATTAACTAAGGCTCAGCAGAACAGAATGCTTGAAAGAAACAATATTCTTACAAGGTATCTCACTTCAGCCCCTCAAAGGTCCCTGTGAGGGCAGCTTTCACCAGTGAGTGAAATCAATGATTAAGTGAGAATAACTTTAGTGATTGTTGATATTACTTGACACTTTACAAAAATAATCAGCCTGAAACACATGAAACCGAAGTGGTTGGAAGCACAAAGGTAAAGCTGTGAAAACCATCCTCAGCTGGTGTTTTATGCAGTCTTTGCACTTAGTGTAGGAACCGAGGTTATGAAACGGGAGGGAATAAATCCTTCCCTTCAGGAATCTCAGTTTATCAAAAATGCCAGGTTCCCAATGCCCTTACCCATGAGGAAATGCCAGGCTTTGGAAGATGCAGCTTTCTTTCATTATGAACATTATCTGGAGGGGCTTGGAAAGCGGTGAACAACTTTACTCCGGATAAGCAGCATTCAGCTCTTCTCTCTGCTCTTTGTCTCTAATTATTATTGGCCATCTTGTGAATACAAAAGAATTTCCAGGGCATGGTACTGGGTAAATTTTATAAAAGATTCCTGCCTGATTCTCTTCAGCACCCTCAGGTCTATTGTTCATGTTTTCTGCTCCTGAGCAGAAAGCAGACCTAAAAAGTGCAAGGGATTTGCTGTTACTCAGCAGAAAGAGCATACGGGAACTGCAGCAGGAAACCAGAATGCAGAAAAGGGCAATGTTGTCGAATAATAAAAACAAAAGAAATTGTTTCCTAGGCCCCGAAAGTCCAATTTTATTCCTGTAAAGTCAGATGGCTGTTTATTTTAGTCTGAAGATGTCACTAAAACTATTTAAACAAGTTTAAAATCATAAGTATAGCTTTTTTCCCAACCCAAAGCAAAGGCTAACACAACCGAAAACTCAAATGCTAATTTCTGATTATTCAGAATTCAGTTGCAACTGTGTTATTTTGTATTAAGGCACAATACCAAATGTCAACAAGAAAAATCAGCTTGAAGTTAATGTTTTATCCTTTTTTGTTCTGACAGCAATGGATTTCCCCCCCACACACACACACACCTTTCCCTTTCAAATAAAATTCATGCAAAACTGGCCACTTTAGAGAAGCATTTTGACTTTGACAGAACTGCACATTCTCTGAGCAGCAATACTGGTCAGCCCTTAGCTATAAAGCTGCATATAAATGAATGACTTGAACTAGCTTGCAAAGCCAAAAACTGAATTTGAATATAGCCCTGTACATTTTTCTGTACCTTCCTCTTCAGAGTACAGTATAATAAAGTACAGGTGATGAATATTTATTCAACCCTGATTATACTTGAGCTGCATTAGTGTACTTTAGATTAAAGTCCTGTTGTTTCTACTGCCAGTTCTCGTGCATGGTAATTTTTTATGTTTTAGATCTTTTGATTTACACATAAAACTATACTTATTATAATATCTGCCTTATTAACCCTCTTTTCTGTTCTACATTCTATTCATGGTGGTATTGTATTCATGCAGTGGGTTATTGTATTTACAAACTTGCCTTTTTTACTGTAAATGTAGAAATTACTATTATTAACTATGCATTCAGTACAAAACTTAGCTATTCAGACCAAAAGCAGGCTCTGATTCTGTTTAAAATATTCCACTACCGAGAACCTGGACACATTTAATAGAGATATGAAGCTCTTGCTATTGTGCAGTAAAAAGTGGTGGTGTCTCCACAAATAATGCAGGATTCTACAAGATACTAGCAACTGGAAACCTGACCATGCAGCACCTTTAGATGCCAAGAATGCAGCTTACTGAAGCCATAAATTTAGTAATACATCTGGGAAGGCCACCTGGACATTATCCGTACCCTCCAAGACATTGTTTCCTTAACCAGTCCTCTCAGACTCCATTTGACTTGTGGACTTATTTTATAAGATATTGGTGAGGGAAATTTCCAAGTTAGATACAGGTTGGTATGCCTAGGCAGGATGCATGAATGACACAGCTAGGTAGCTGCTATATGAAGTAATGCCTTGTGAGCCGGTACTACAGGGAAGGACAAGAGTAAAGTCATCTAAGTCCCACTGCAGCAAGTTTGCTTCTGGTTGTCTCTTGACAGTATAAATATCACAAGCCCTCAGTGTTTTTCCCCAGTTTAGGGAGGCGTTTTGTTTTGGGGTTTTGGTGTTTAGTTGGGTGGTTTTTTGGTTTTTTGGTTTGGTTTGGTTTGGTTTGGGGTTTTTTTATGGCATTCTGGAGAGAGGAACAAGCATCTCTTCTAGACATTGTCACCTACTAATTTGAACCTAACTTTACCATTCACAGATCTAAGCCCTGCAGAGAAGAGGAGTCATCTATATTTACCAGTTCAGCACTGAAGGAAACATTGCTTCCTGGCCCCAAACAGCAACTAGTGCAACAGCAAAATGTAAGCATAAAGCTCACTGGAAACTGGATAAGAACAGAGCAGAGCAAAAGTATTATCTCCACCCAAGTACAACATAGATAACTATTTTCCATCCTTTCCTTACAAGTTACCAGGTAGGTGGTAGCATTTTACTCTACCACCGTAACCAAAATCTTGGAGAAAAGAAACAGAGAAGAAACAAGAGAGAGAAAAAAACCACACTGAAGAAGTTATTTCTCCTACTGGCTTTATATATGCTCTTCTTCTTCTTCTTCTCTCTATTTCTCTTCCTTCCTCCTCACACAGAGAGGTTACAAAGACTACTAAAATATAGGGACAGTAAAACCAGAATTGGACATATACAAAGAAAAGTCTAGTTAAGGATCCTGCAGCCAGACAATAAATATCATGTCAGAATCTGACAATGCTGCAAGATCTTACTTTCAGTGCATGCAATAAAGTGCTTTCAAGGTACAAGCATATCTCAGTATACTGAAAAATACATACTTGCTTGCTAGACTACCATTGCAAATACAGAACATTTTCTTATGGTTGTGCATGTGTTAACACCAGTTCCTTCAACCAAAATTATCATGGTGCACTACAGAGCCAATGAAAGTAAGTAACAATGTTAAAAATTACAATTTCTGAAAATTGAACTATGTGAGAAGTAAAATGGTGTATGACATAAGGGAAACGTAAAGGCTTGAGAGCATCTTATCATGCCAGTAAGTCTGTGTACATAGAAACACAAGCAAATTTCCTGATCTAAGGAACTTAGAGATAGTCAAAGCCAAAGAAAGGACAAAACTGTGGCAAAGAAAGTGATGCAGCAAAGTAAAGGCAGATAGCAACAATAGTACAGACACCTAAATAAAACTTAGGTAGACCCTATGCAAGCTGTTTTGACCTATGTATTTGTAGAAGGCAATCACTTTCTCAGTTACATTTCTTAATGAGATGGACTAGAGACAAAGTGAGCAACTATCCCCATACCAAGGGACATATATCTGAAGAGTGGGTTTCAGCATGCCCTCAAGAGAGCTGTCACCTCACTGTAGCTGAGCAACTTAAGAGCACAAGTCCATTTGGACACTCACATTGTCTCAGAATGACAAAAATGACAGACACACAAATAGCAGCTTATAAAGAACACGGAAGACCTTGAACATCCTCAGAGACTAACCCAATTAGTCAATTATTGTCCCTCAAGAGACAATTTCCTTCATGACAAAAAATGCAGAGTAACCAGCTTGATGATGTGGTAACTTAGCTACAAAGAACTTCAGAAATTCATCAAAATTGAAATATTAATGAGGCAGTGGATCCTAGAGAACTCAAACAGTATGCACTACCAGAAATTAAATTGTTAAATATTTTGGCTTACCGCCATTTCAGTGATCATTAGTCTGAAATATTTGGCTAGTAAATTCAGTATCTTTAATTTTAATCAGATTTGAGTGTTTGCAAATGATGCAGCTGTTGCTATAAAGATAATTAAATAACCAAATAGCCAACAACTTTAATTTTGGGTGGGTTTTTTTGTGAGATTTGAAGATTAGAGTTATTTGCAAACTCCTCAGACCTCACTGCTCTCAGTGCTGAAAAAAGGAACAATTTCAATGCATAATCTATGTGAAATACACGTGCTGTCTTAGTCCCATTCCAAACAAAGTATGACAGACCCACAAATCTCACTATCATAACAGGCATCTTTATTTCAATATCTCAGCAGAAAGCCGGAAGAAACCACACAGACATAATTATGCACCTCTCCTCCCTACAACTGGTCCCACTACGTGAAAAGCAAACGGATGGCATGGATCAGGAAGATGGAATTCTCAGTTCTCGCTCTCTGTACTGACTTGCTTTGTTTGTTTATTAGTAGTGGACCACACATCTGACTCTCAACCTGCTATCATCCCTCTACACCAAGTTTTGGAATTACAAAAAGGGATACTTTTCTTATTTTGATTACGATGAAGGTACCCAGTCACATCCTGCTCTCACTGCCAATCAATATACACTCAAAGGAAATCAACTGACTCCAGTAGACCTATCCCAGATTTGCCTTGGCATAGTAGTCATGATCACTGGCTCTATAGGCTGCTGCTGATCTTTGGCTTGGGAGGCAAATTTGTGCTTATTCTTTACTATCAGAAACAGCAAAATGTTTATCAGACAATAACGCAAAGTACAACTCTCTCGTTAACTTTGTAATGGTTTACTTACATTACACTTAAATATACTATCTTGAAATCAGAGTCCCATAATATGGACTTCAACTTACACATACTACCCTGAGGGATAGTCTATCAGAGACAACTCCAAGAAGCATTAAATCCTATGGGAAACAAGAGTTGCTTATGTGATTGTGGACAAAGTTTCTACTCCCCAAGTACAGTCACCTTGTTTGCACACATGTGACTTCAGTAGATATTCATGCTCAGCCCACGGTGTGGTAGCCCAGAAAAGG
Source organism: Aramus guarauna (assembly GCA_013400195.1). Lineage (NCBI taxonomy): Eukaryota > Metazoa > Chordata > Aves > Gruiformes > Aramidae > Aramus > Aramus guarauna. The sequence goes on along the minus strand of VXBL01007068.1, from coordinate 162,301 downwards.
TAAAATCCTTACAAATTCTTTGGTGCTGCTGTAAAGCAGCACAAGGCACAGCATGAAATATTCCAGAAAGTGTAGATATAACCTGACTCAGTGGTGATATTTTGATTCAAGCAAAACAGGAGTTTTTATGCAAGACTCACCTTCAAAATCATACAGAATCTCTCACTGATGCTGACATGAAAGTCAAAAACATGTCCTAGATGTCACCAGGGAAGCCACTTTTTTTTTTTTTTTTTTTACATTTGTATGCTAATCACATAAGAAGCAAAAATAGGCTTAGATTGGAAATCAAAGATTGGTTGTATACAGGTAATAGAGTGCTCGAATGCTTTATTTAAAGATAGAAGGCTCTTGAACCAGGCTTTATTATTGAACTAAGACTATCTATCCTTTTTGACACTTTTTAAATTAAGTTCTTCCTCTAATTTATGTTTTTGTCAGCTTTCCTCCCTTACCTGGCTTTAAACTGATTTTTTTTCTCTCAAAGTAATAAACTACTTCGGAGAGGAGAGAAAAAAATTTTAATGACCCTAGGAATTCAGATTAACAAAATGGATCATTTGTATACAGCTGCAGAATTATGAAACCTTTTGAAGTAGAGAGAGTCTATAGCACTTTACCAGCAATACGCTGCTTCTACACATTGCCACAGAATTCTTGTTAGCGCTCCTTACATTCTCAATTCTTGGCATGCTTAAGCAAGACCACATCCCTTTGGTGCAAAATTAGGAGGTCAAAGTTAAACCAGAGGGATAATGTTGAGGTCAAAACCATCAATGTACTCTTTTTTTTTTTTAATGCTGTGATCGATAAACCCCAGCAGCCCTTGTACCGAAGCAGCAAACAAAAGCCTGGGTGAGCCTGGATTTGCATCACCAGTCATGTTTGACTCTTTACTGGCTGCTCAATCTGCCTTCTTATTATTGCTAATCCAACCTGCTTCCCAGCACGGTCTGCATCCCGTCTGACTTCAGCAGAGATAGAGGGAGCTGGTTCAGACAAACAGAGCAGGGTAGCAGCTGCAGCCGGATGAGTGGTGGCAGCCAGATAATCTACTGTGATGTCTTGTTGGAGAAAATTTGGGACAATGTAATTTCCCCAGTTTGACATGAAACCCTTGTCAGAGTAACATGAGGCTATACATAGTACACCCAGCCTTCAGATACAGTAAGCAATATTTGTTTTCTCTGTTACAAGAATTAAGATTTTACATGCTTGCTCATAAGGTTGCTTCAATTTTTCAATAGTTTATGCATTAAAGATACAAATACAGACTGAAAAGATGAATTATGTATTCAAGAGGAAAATGATAGCAAGTCACACTTCTTCCCTGTTTCCCTTGTAGCTCTTTTCCTGTCTCCACTGTGATCTCAATCCTTCTTCGCACTGGGTCATGCTGTGGGCACTTTTGGGGACTCCTTTAAAAGTAAATAAAGGTGAAAGGATGGTTTTGGTTTTTTTTTTTTGCTTTTTTTTTAAGCAGTTATTGATACGAAAAGTGATCTTGTTTTCCCCCATTAAATAGAGTTATATTCACGAAGTTGTGCAAACATCTACTTATATTCACTCAAATTTCAAAATGGCATTTTGGCATGTCTTGCATGGTTCCTGATTTGCCATGAGAAAGAGAAATATAGGTTTTAAGAGCTCTGAATTCTTACAGAACAAAGCTGCATTAAGGCAGTTTTGCTCAGAGAAATATCCAAAATATCCAATAATGGCTTTAATGGAAATACTATTTCCATCCTGGTCCCTATGTGGACATTCTCTTTCCACATGATATATTTACAACATAGAAAATAAGTATACTCAACTAAAATGTAGCCTTCCAGTACCTGAAGGGGCCTACAGGAAAGATGGAGAGGGACTGTTTATCAAGGAATGTAGTGACAGGACAAGGGGTAATGGGTTTAAGCTAAAAGAGGGTAGATTTAGGTTAGATGTTAGGAAGAACTTCTTTACTGTGAGGGTGGTGAGACACTGGAACAGGTTGCCCAGAGAAGCTGTGGAGGCCCCATCCCTGGAAGTGTTCAAGGCCAGGCTGGATGGGGCTTTGGGCAACCTGGTCTAGTGGAGGGGGTCCCTGCCCATGGCAGGGGGGGTGGAACTAGGTGATCTTTGAGGTCCCTTGCAATGAAAACCATTCTATGGTTCTATGAAAATTAAAACAGCAATGAGACAGGATCTTAACATGCCTCAGTGTGTCCTTTTAACTTTAAATAAAGTTCTATGATTGGCTGAAACTCATGTTCCCTCCCTAGATTTTTCAGTATAAGTTCATTCAAACATATTTTTCAGATTTATTTTGTACTGATAGCTGTACACTCTTTTCATACAAATTTTATTAATCTTTGGCCTCCAGAATTTAGGTGAATGTAAAACAATACTTCAAATGAAGAATAAGAATGTCTTGTATGATTCATTGTTGTAAATTACATTTACATCCCTGATTATTTCTAAAACTTTCTCTGTGAGTACACGTCCTAAGATACAGTCCCAGTATTGGTATTTTTTTTAGTTTCTAATACTGGAACAATAATATCTGACTCTGATATGGCATAAAAGTAACCTGTCCCATGTGTCCAAGTTTTCCTCCTTAGAAATTGGACCACGAGGATGGATGAGAGAGCTGAAATCCACAGTGATTTCACTCCAGATCCAGCAGTTCACAAGCACTGCTGGGTCTGATGGTATGGAAGCAGCCTACATTCACCACTCTCATTTCTCTGTCCATACCCACATAAAAATATAGTCCTAAGTATTCAGAGAATGATCCTTAAATGCCAGAAACACAAATAAAGATTTATTAACCTCTATAAATAGCTTAATTAAAAAAAAAAATGCTGAAAGCATGCAATGCCCATTACAACTAATGACAATACAATGACTGAAAATTAAATGTAGTTTAGGTACTTTGATCTAAAACTTAAGTAATTAACTTTCACTTCTGAAAGTTGTGGGAGCTTAAAAAGAATACCCTCAATTTGTCTATTTATCTGTAGAACAAGTAAACATTGATTTCAGAAGCTGCCTAAGCTCTTCCAGCCCACATGCTTCAGATGTGTTTTACCAGGTCTTTCCTGATTTGGATTTGTTGATTGAGACTTCTCAGCACGTGGATGCTGTCTTTTTGGGGGAAACAGGAACGTAGAAGTACATTAATATTGAGTGTAGCTGTATTTACAGTGGTGAACAAAGAGTAGAAAGTACTGTACATTTACAGTGGTCATCACAATGAATAGAGAAAGAAGAGAGAAAACCGAGTAAACACAACTTTCTTTGTTGCTATACAGTTACTAGTAACATAGTTCAATTTTTTTTTTTATTGTACATCACTGTTTATCTCATTTGTCTAAACTAAATTTGTTAACTTTTAACTAAATTTGTCACTAGATTTTTCCTAAAATGCTCAAGTATGGAGGTCAAGCCAAGGGGGATCTTTAACTTAAAATCAGATTTCTGCTGCAGAAATGGTTATGTTTGAGAAGAAAAGATTGGAACCTAATACGACTTCATCAGTTGTAACAGCAGTTTAAATAACTAAGTATTTAGAAAGAAAGGACCACGAAACATATTTATGCATTATAGATGCTGCTCTCAGTCTCCCCATGAGTGCTGACTTCTGAATGAAATGAAAGAGTCTGGTGCTACTGAAGCAATTGAATTAATACTTCTGGGGCTGAACAGATCTGTCAGGAAGAGAGACAATGCCACAGAGTGTCATTGTCTTTTCCACTTCATTATTGATTCTCTGTCAGCATACAGTGCCCCTGCCTCACTGCATGGTGCGCACCGGTGTCACGTGCCATGTTTAACACCTGGGCTCATGATAACTGAAGAAATGCAGCTCGACAGTCCTTGTCACTGCATTAGCTGTAACAGAAATAATCATTTATTCTTTCCTTAAAAAAAAAAAAAAAGAGGGGGGGGGGGGGGAGGGGGAAGGAATAAATTGGTTTCTTGGTGTGGGTTTTTTTGAGCCTTCACAGTAGTTAACTACAGATATGATCAATTTGCTTAATTAGTATTGACCTCTAACATGGCTGATGGTAAATTCTAGTACGAATAGCATGCTATGCTGCATGTTATATTATGTTGTATTGAGCCTATACTATCTTCTGTACAGACAAGGAAACTCTTAGTTGAATTCTTGAGGCAGAATGTGTGTCACATACACACATACACAAACACACAGTGCAAAGGTATCATTACGCAGCAGAAAATATGATCTTTTACCATCGTAGGAAAATTTACATCAAGTGTCATGCATACAGAATGCCCAGAGAGGCCAAGAAAATTACACATCTGATCATAAACGTTGAAGTGCATGCCCTAGCATTATAACTGCAAGGCAGCCTTGCTATGTGACTTGGGATGTTAGTACCTAGGCATGCATGTGCTTTTGGAATAGGTAGTAGCACATTTTCAGAATAACCTGACATGCAGTCAGTATATGATACTAGGGTAGATGTTTTAAAAGTGTTAAAAATTTGCCCAAGCTAGAAGGGCAATATCCATGATACATCACTAAATACCACATACCTTCAGATCATCACCAGTCAGGCTCGCTCACATCTGTGTTGCTGGGCAAAGTGCGTTTGAAAACAAAAGTGCATTTTGCTCAGATCATGTGCAAGTCATCGCAGACGACATCCTCTGTCGGCACATGAAGGAGCTGGGCTTGTCATTGAGCTCTTGATTTGTATTCTATTCAATATGTTTTCTCAGTTCCACAGTTATGCTTCATGTTCATGGTATTGTGATGCTTGGAATATAGAAAAGCTAGGGTCTCATTTTTCTTGCATATAGTATAATGGGAGTGGTGATGGAAAAGTAATTATGCTTCTGGGTTGCCGTGTAGATATCATTAGTATTAGTAACAGAGATACAATGTGTAAAGCTGCTGAGGTATTTAATGCCATCTCTGTTAGTGACAGCAAAACAGCAATACAGTTGCATTCAGTTTGTTCACACACCCAATTATTACAATGTAGTGTGTGTCACAGTATGTTAAAGTAGTTCAGGATTTTCATTAAGGTTTCTCTTTTCAGTATGTTGCAAGGTGATCTTCATCATTTGCTTTGGTCTCAAAACAGATACGTGAAATCTCAATTCAAATGTGAATTTCATTTGTGTGTGTAGTGTTTGCCAGAATAATAAGTGGGGGGAAAAAAAAAGTAAAAAAAAAGAAAAGTAGATACCACTCGCTTTATTGCATTAACTAATAGATAGGAATCTTTAAGCACTTTTCTCCAGTGGATCTTCCAACGTGAGATCCTCTAGGGCAAGTTTTGAGGAACAGTACCAGAAAGGAAATCTGACTCAAAGGAGTCACAGTTCCATGTCCAGCCATGCATGTATGGGGAGAAAAAAGGCTGGCAGCTTATAAAGGCCTGTTGCCTTATACTTCTGATCAACTCCGCCATATGGAGGAGAATGAAGTCACAGACCTATGCACTCACAGGTAAACACCTCTGGGTGGAACAAGGTGTGAGGCCAGTGGGAAAACATATGGTGCAGAGTACATTATTTGCTCTCCTCATGTGTTCAGGATAGAGTGTGGCATCTGCAGCGTGAATCAGGATGTAAGAGGAGATGCTACAAACCTATCTTTTCACTAGATGGCCAGGCAAAATCTAGCACAAAAAGTCTGGAAAGGTTTGAAGGAAGCTCCTTGAAGAGACCATATCCACATCTCTATCACCACTTAGAGACACAGCTTGTGAGATTTTTGTATTTTAATTTGTGCGTTTTCATAGATTTTTAATCAGGATGCGTGAATAAAGTAGAATAATAAAAGTAGTGGAGTGGTTACTTTGATTAATTCCATCTTAATTTCTTAAAAAAAGTATGAAATACAGCATTCATTTCATTCATTTATTAAAAAGGCAAAATACACAGACAGGCTTACTTGCCAAAAATCTGAAAGATAAGTGAAATCACCTAAGTTGTTTGAAAGCTTTTGAACAATTTTGGACAAATACTTCCTTTAATCTGAGATCATGGTTTTAACTAAACTTAATGGATTAGTTTTATGCTACTCAGGGTTTTAAATAAGGTTTCATCCAAGTTATCATCCCTTTCTAGAGGGGAAATTAGTCATTCTGCTGGTTCAGGAGAAAAGATGTAATTACACATACATGTCTTGTTCATCCAGCTGAAGGCAGCTTCTTTAGAGAGGCACAAACTAATTTCAGTGAACCATCCTTTATACACCAAAAGTGTAAAATTACCTGCTGCTTGCTGTTAGATCAGTTTTAAAACATTTGTTCTAAAATGTGGTACAATGATTTTTAAGCAGGCAGGAATTGCTTTAGGTGTGATTTTAGAAGCAAATATTTGGCAATAGCTGGGAAATACAAAAGAGCCGTTTAATGAACATACTAGGAAAAATCTCATCCTTTACCACCATCCACTGAATCATGTTCAGTAATTGATTCAATGTTCAGAACTCCAATTGGCATCAGGGGGATTTGATTAAAAAATAGTGTTATGATCATATAAGTTTAAAGACCACATCTATAAATTAGCTAATGAAGGCTTGTTACTCACATATATTGTTAAATTGGTTGCTATGTCTCTTCTTGTATCTATGATGAGATTAAAAATGGAGAGTTATCATGATATTCCATTTACAATAAATACAGGAATGTTTGTTTGATATGTTAAAAGAGATGAGTAATTCATGAAGCTGCAGGATTACAATTACTGAAGAGTGTCTCAAAAAGTTTTTTTGCAGTTGGCACTACTTTAAAAAACAATAAAAATGTTAAGATCTGCATTAAAATTTAAAATTTTACCAGAAATTAATCCATAATAAAAAACAAAATACGTGTTAGAAATGTTTGGAGAATTTGCATTCTAAGGGATTTTACAAGGAATTATTTAGCAGGGCTAAATACCATTGTCTGCAGCATCATTTTTTCTAAAAAGTGGAAAATAGTCCTAGATACGTGTGACTGACTGTACGAGACTACAGTATTGATCTACGTATATATGGTATCCTGCTTTATATGTGACGTATAGGTACTACACCTGAAAGAGCTCAAAGATTTCTATAATTTTTTCAGAAACCATAAAATACTTCATCAAGGAAAATCTTTTGGAACCCTGATAAAGTACCTAACTAAGCCCTGAAGGATAAGACACGATTAACTCCAAACCACTGTATTGACTTCCAAAGCAGAAAGTCTCATTAAATTTCCATGACCTCCCATAGCTGAGTCTTCTCCTAGAACGCTTTCACAGAACATATGCCATATGAGGGTTTCAGACCTGTGTTTTTAAGAATCTTAGTCCTGGTTCCAGTAAAATATTTCATTACATCCTCATTTTCATAAACGCTAATCCTCCAACCCTTATGTAAACTAAATTTCTGCAGGAAAGGTCATTCTTTGACCCAAGATTCCACTGCAAAAAAGTAACATAAAAAATTAAGTGCAAAGAAGAGCTGTATACAGAGCAGAGCAAGTTGGTGTCTGTAGCCTGAAGACAGTTGAAGGTAATAGTTAAAATGAGAAATGAAGGCTGAGGTAAAATAGATGCTATTATTATCATCACCTTTGATTAAAATCTGCCAAGAACTGTTTAGCATTAACACAAACACAAAAAGCTGGAGCCTGAATTAAGATTTTGTTGGTATTAACATGAAAATGAAACAAAACAAAAAAAATGGTGTGAAAGATATTACACAAAATCCCTGTTGAATCAGGAAAATGTAACACGAATACAGGCCCCAGCATGTGCTTGCATAAGAGTCCGACAGCCAAAGCACGTATTTTGCCCCATGTTAAAAAGGGAGGAAAAAATGGTTGACTGGAGGTAGAATATGTGCATTATCTTTGTTTAACAGGTTAGAATATTCTCCTGGCTGGAAGCTCCCTGGCATATGTGAGGGTGAATCAGGACATGTAATTCTCAGCAGTTTCACAACTTGGTGGCATGCTGCCAGAAGAGCCAGCAGGTCATTGATTGTTATTGGGGAATCCCCTGACAGTTCCAACCCCCAGGAAAAGAGAGGGAAGGCTGGGCAGACGGCCAGGACTTCACTCCTGCAAAAACCCCAAATGCCACTCTGACTAGTTATGCAGGAACCATTCAAACCTTGGGTACTGCTGGCACCCATGATGTTCATGACAAACCGTTGAGAGAAAGCCCACAGAGCTTACTTAAAGGTTTAAACTGAGAGCTGGTGTTGAGATGTGTGTCTTGATTCAGAGCTATACTTCATTACACTAACAAGAATACTGCCTCAAAGAGGCATAATAATACCTTCTAGTACACACCTTCTACAGCATGACTGTATACTACATATATGTTACTTGAACCCCCCAAACCAAATTACTGAATAATCTGAGTACGTTTATGTGACAGTAGGACAAGTGATATAGTCAGCGGTCGTCACTCTGATCACTTCAGTGCCATGTGATGTACCCAGTGGGCATGTGAAATGTATTCCTCTGATGCAGGTGGATGTATAGGTTACTGTACGTTTTGATATTCCATCCAAATGAATGAACAATTTATTCAAAGCTGTTGGCACTGCTAGGTCGTGCCTCTACCCTCACAGCACTGAAGAGGTTAACTGATTTTTCATGAAAGAAACTTCACCACAGAAATACTGTGCCATGTGTCTCCATATAAACAGCAGCAAGGAGAAAAGTCAATAATTATTTTAAAACATGACAGAGCGAAAAGAGAACTTCCTGGTTTGCATAACACCTTGCTTGCCAAGCAACTGCAAAGGAACAAAGAATCTCCCTGTCTAGTTGGGTTCATCAGTCTAATTTCTTTGTCTCATCCTTTTAACACACTTGTTTTTCTGAACATGTTCAGGTATCCAGACGCACTGAGTTCTCCATGCAGGACTCAGAATAAAATGCTAAAAAATTCCATATAGCAAAATTTCAAGCTATATCTCCAAGATCATAGATGGGAATTATAAGAAGAAAATAAGCTGACTATATGGCTATATGGTTATGAGATCAGTATTTGAGGGTTTGGGTGTGTGTGTGTGTGTGTTTGTTTTTTTTAGGACAGTACTGTCTGGGAATGTGGTCCATAAAGTATTCCTTAAGCAGTGAATGAAAGCAGAAAATGAGATGAATATTACTTTATAAGACTGAATCGCTTGCTGAAGTCACTGAGTGATTCTTTACAGTTCTGGAGTATCTTGGGAGAGATGGTCTTCTCATGAGGTGTTTAATACCATTGGCTAAACCAGCCAGTTGATAGGGTCTTTCTTTGGACTGCTAAAGTACCTAGTGATGACTGATCTGGAAACACTGAACTGTGGTCAGCAGTTAAATCTCCAGGGAAATGTAGAAATAGAAAGGAAAACAGTTACTAAACACTGAAAGGTTATGGGTTTCTATTGCGTATTACCATGGAAACAGACTAATTAACAATTTCTTGCAGTTAAAAATCAATACTCAGCATAAGAGCATGTCTTTGAGCTCATTTCATTCCATTCAACTCCCTGTTGAAAGTAAATAAAGATTTCATTTGGGGCGGGGTCACTACATTCACTTCAAGGCTAGTGATAGGCAACCAGAGGTAACAGGGCAGCGGCAGCTTCTTCCCCCGCAGCCAGCTGCAGACAGTGGAGCATATCAAGACCTTTGGCTATTCAGAAGTCCAGATTCAAAATACGACTGATGGTTTCTGATGCAAAATAAAAAGTTTCCTTAAGAATACTTATAATTTTTCAGCAAGAATTGGACTCCTTACGCCAGGATATAGACCCTTCATATTTTAGTGATGTATTTTCAGGGTAATGGAATCAGAAAACTTCTGAATAATCATGTTTTGTGTTTAAGCTCTGTATAAGCTAGTTTCCTGAAGTTTTGCTGTTAGATCAGCATCCAAATAAATCCCCCACTTCCCATTTTATTACAGCTTTTTGTAGCATGGAAAGGGTGACCAATGGCCATACTTTTATAAAGCTGGCTTCTACTTCAGAACTTTACACTGAGGTTCTATTCAGTGCTTATTATGTGCATTAAAAGAAAATTGCAAACACAGATTTGATTTCATCTTCAATACCAATATCAGAATCTGCAGGTCTACTTTTCCCATCACCTAATTTTTAACTATAATATGGTTACTACCCTTAGTGCTTTTGACATGTTCTGCCAGAGAAAAATCATGGTAACACACTTTTCAACATCAGTATCCGAACTAAGTGGCCACCCAGAAAAAGAAGCAAAGAACATAAGCTCTATTGCATTTCTCCTAAGCCTAGTTCTCAAGTCTCTCCATTCAGTTCCTTTTCCCTGACTCCCCCTGCACTGAAGTGATACCAAAACTGCTGTTGGCATCACCTTGGAAGCTGATCTCAGGTTTGAGCACGCACAGTGCTCAATAGAAGAGAAGTCGGACCACGATTTCAGGTACAGCTGCAGATGGTGAATCAGTCCGTCTCTAAGAGAGCATTTGGTCAACTCATGTGATCCACCAAGTGCCAGTGAAACAGGACAATAAAGGACTTGGCCTTCTGCAGATTTTCTGAGAATCATCTGAATTCCCTGATAAAGTGACAAAATCAGCTGCCTCTGAGATGTAAAGTCAAGGAGAAACTACAGTCTGTGATGAAAATATGAGGGAAAAACCCAGAAAAGCAACCTATGAAGGGATGAACAGAAAGTGATCCCCCAGAAAAAAATGAGAACATTGAAATGTAAAATATCCTACAGACAGCATCATGTAGCTAGTCCTATTTACAATGGTGTGAAAGCACAAAAAAACCCATGTAGACCACTTATGCAATTAAAGCTTGGCAATTTGATGAAAATATCACGGAACAAAATTGATGTGAATTTGAGCACCCTGCCAGCTCATTGGGATGGAATTGGCAGTCAGGGGAAGAGACGGGTGGTGTGATGTGCACGCATGAGCCTGCAAAGGCAAACTCTGGGCTCCAGGGCAATTGCCAAGAGTTGGTTATCCTGCAGGAAAACAGGGATTTTAACAATAGTTAAGCTCTCAAGGGAGCTAGGTTTTCCCAGGCTTCAAATAATTAAAGAAAAAATAGTGGGGGGACAGATGTATTACAAACCTCTAACGCTCGCAATGCCCACATAGAATTAGAAATTTCGTTGTCACACAGGTAGTGGCAAATTAAGTGATTTTTCTCCTTGAAGAAACTGCACTCAGTTGCAAAACTTTATGCACTTCACAGTAATGATTACATCTACAGTGGTTAAATGCTGCTTCAGATTAACTCAATACTAAATAAAAACAAAGTGCATCACAGAGCACTTCGCATATGCATGATTTTCTTCAGTGATTTCAAATTTATGCTAGATGCTAAAGGAACTACTGAAGTGATTAAATCAGTTGCATGTCTAACATTTGCAGAAATTACTTCAAGCACGTGAAGAAAAAATATTATAATGCAAGAGAGTAGTAGGATTTATGAAATGCTACTTTAAGATTTAAAGTTATAGCATTGTGTTTCAGAAAGAACAAGGAAGTCTCCCAAATTACAGAATAAATATTATAATTATAATAATATTTTCTAACAAATCTTTTCTCCATTAGGAAGCTTTTTTACTCCACAAAGAAACAACAACTGACCATTCCTGTAACAGATTTGGCACAGCACACAAAGACAATGAAAAGTTAATTATATGCTGATGTAATAAATGTTCAGGCATCCTGAAAAATAGTCTTGTACTATATTTCATTTCAAAAAAGGGTCTATTTTATAAGGATATTTTTTACCAGGATTCATTACTTACTGTCAGATAGCAAGCACTTACTGTCAGGCCTCACATTGTGCATATTACTGTATGATAGCAGAATGGTCACAATTCTGCAAAAGCTTATAAATTGTGCCAATAACTGGACTTGCTAGTCAAACCCAATTAACTTCTAACACCAGTTTGCCTAGTAAAGCATCCACTTAGTCAGAATTCATTTGTGCTTTAAAACTGATGCATCATACATTTTTTGAAAAGTATTATTTTTTTCAGTGTGCCATTAGAATTAAAAAATATACATACAGCATATTAGAAATTCAAAAGTTACAAGTAAAATTAAGCTGCATACTTAGGGTTTACAACATTTGAATGTGCTGTAAGTACACGGTATTTTGAAGCAGTTCTCAGCTTCCTGCTGTGTCCCATATAGAGTCTCCATCACTATCATCAGTCATGCATAAAATAATTGTTTTTCTGCTCTTACAATAGGACCAAGAAACCCCTGCATTCTTGTTGAAATGAAAATGAAGGCAACATGAGTAATCACATCATGATGGGTCAGCTGTTGTGTACCGAACATCCTTAAAAGCAGTTCAATAATGGTACCTTTAACTAAATGTTTATTTACATAATCACATAGGTTAAAATTTCCAAATAATAACAAAAAGCAATACCATTTTAAAAGACATTTTGAATTAATTATTCAGAAAATCAGTGAGGAAAAGAAAAGATTCTTGTCAGTGTCTATAAGAATGGTAACAAAACATGTACAAAGAAGAAAAAAAACCCAACCAAATTTACACACCTGAGATAGCATGAACCAAGAAATGAACAATTACTGTTAAAGTTTCTACTAACTACTGAATTGCATTGTGACAAAATCACAGGAAACTGAACATCAGATATTATTTTGATATTTTTTTCCTGAAGCATATTTGAAATAAACACATTTTATTTTAGCAAGCCATTGTTGCTTAATCTATTACCAGTATATGAGAAGCATTTCTGTAAATTTTTTAATTGGTAGTCTGCTTTCACTCTGACTAGGGAAATGTTGCTGTGCATCTTAATAAAACATTGCAAGTCAGTGAAACAAAATATATTCCAGCTATTGGAAAAGTAAAACAAAATTGGATTAGAAATAAAATCATTTCCCCCCCCCCACCCCATGAGTGATGCAGAATATTAATATTACGGTTTCTAGTTCTTCATACAATGGTATATTTGGATCCCACATTTGAAGTGCAGATCAGAAAAGATTTAATTACAGTAGAGAACATTGCTGTTGGCTTACTGTGTGTTTGACTCAGGTTGGCTCTTCAGTCGGGTTGATGACTCCTTGACAGGAATATTTGGCCTGGACCCTTGAAATGCATAAGTATGTGAATTGCTTTACACACGTGAATTGTCCTCTTAAACTCAAGCCAATTTAAGCACATAAGTAAGTGTTTGGAGAATAAGAGATGAACATTTTTTAAAAGCACCTCAGCGGTGTGAAGAAAAAAGCAAACATCACACTGTGATATATAAATACAATGATGGAGACTCAGTGTACAAATAGGAGTGTCATGTTAGATTCATGAAGTCATCTTTCCACTCTACTTGGTTCTGGCTGTATCACATGGAGTTTTTGGCAGAGAAATGTGGATCAGCTGGAAAGAGTCCAGAGGAAAGCAACAGAAATGAATCAGGTTTAGAAAACATGATTTAGAAATAAAGATTGAAGAAAGTGGGTTTGCTTAATTTGGACAAGTGAGAAATTTCAGTGAATGCAGGTTATTTGGTGGAGTTTTACAGGCTTTATGTGAGACAATACCCTCAGAACTTCAGTACAAGTCATTGGTGTGTAGGTTGACAGCTACAAAGATACATGCCACATCTTCAAAACTGTTCTGTATATATTTTATATGTGTGAAACCCACCACAAAAATCCCACTTACATGCTCAATAGATGGGGGTAAAAGTGCCCAAATAATTTTTTATTTTGTTTTTGACTTGTCAAAATTCTATAATCTATTAATGTCTCCTTTGTGACAGAATTAATTTAAATCCCCATATATCATTCAGAACTGCACTTAGATTTGCTGTTACAAATAGCTGTTTCTTGGAGAGACTGGGGGGGGCGAGGGCAGGGGAGGAGGGAAGCAAACCAGTTTTTTATTTTTCTTTTCTGGATTGTTTTTCTCATTCGTAGGAAAAGAAATGCCTCTGAGGTAACTGATTTGATCACAGTCCACAACTGTGGTGAGTCACTCCCACCATATTATCTATGGATTACTGGAGTTTAATAATCTTACTTACAGAGATTAGGAGGAGATCAAAAATGAACAGAATGGGGATGCTCATCCCTAATTATCTTTATTATGACAGAGAATCATTGTTTTAAGTTGCAAGGTTATAGCTTATGAAATGGTTGTGTATAAAATATTGATATCACAGGGATACTGTATTTTGACTGTTAGCATGGTGCATGCCGTCTGTATGAAACATAAGATCTGGCAAAACAAAAATGTTTTTCTAAGCGATTTACAAAGTGACAAGGTTTTTTATTATTTAAGCAATCCTAAAGATGGAGTAAGTCTATATTTTCTTGTAAGTGTATTCCAAGAGTGAATGCCTCAGTAGCAACATTAATCAGGAAAAATCTGTAATCTGTACTATTTATCTTGTAATTAAAATGATAAAAAGCCGGTAAATAGGAGGGAACTGACTGCCTGAAAAGAGCTACAAGTAGGCGAACATCCAACACATGCTCCTACAATGGAAATCATAAAGTGAAGCCAATGCATTTAAGAATCTTTAAAATTCTAGAAGCAAAAACTCCTCAACCAGTAAATGTATATGAAAATATCCTAAGAGTTCCAGCTACTGATTTTTCCTTTTGCAATTCCTGCAATGTGCTTGCATTCTACCTGGGTTTTATTCGAACCTCTGTAAATCACTGTTCTCCAACTGTAGTGCTGTCTTCCTTTTTTGTGGCGTTGTGTTCCTCCCTTAGCTCAGTATATATTGCAGGGCATCCTATTACCCTACAGAACCTCACTGTCTGTCTTTTGTGCTTTGTGGTAGGAATGTGTTCACATTTAAGCTAGATTAGTTAAGTGCTCTGAACTTCAAAGGAGAGTTGCCTCTCCATGCAAAGACTGGAGACAGTCTTCAGAAGGTGATCCAGAGCACTTCAGATGCCTCACGTGATGTCGTATGAAGACTATCTTTGGTATCGCCTGCCCGAAAAATAAAATTATATTTGATATTAAATGAAGTTATGGGATTATTTTCAATCAGTCAAAGAATGAAAGAAAAAAATAAGGGAGAGAGAGAGAATAGGAAAATACTTCAAGAAACCTGAAGCTGGTGTCTGATTCAGGCCAACAATCTGAAACTACATCTTTTACAAGCCAGGCACTAAACACACTTCCTAGACAGCTTCTCTTTAAATGACTGAATATTTAACTATTTGTACCATGCTTATAATTCTAGGTTGGTGGCGGTGGGTGGAAGGGAGGGGGGCACAGTAGATGTTTCAGAAAAAGGCAGACAATGTAGTTCTACATTAATATATACAGACAAATTTCTGGCTTAGGATTTTCACTGTTACCATAGCACTCTATAGAGCTAGAATGCATATTTCTTCCTTCATACATTAGCAAACAGGCAGAAGAGCTCTTGTCTGTTTATACCTTTTCACATAGATGTACTGTAATTCCTTGTTAATGACATGATTGAAACACAGAACTACCCAGGTTCCAGTCCCCAGAAGGGAAGCCTAAACCGGGTACTACACACCCGTGAGGAACCTCCTAATTTGGGGGGTGCTAGGTATTTGAAGTTGAGGGTCTGCTGTGTCTCCACTTTCACCAGAAAGTTCACTCCTCACAAAAGTATTGTCTGAATTTTTCTCCCAGCGGAAACTTTGGTTACAACAATCCCCTGTCTTCCAATTCATGTGTTCTTGAGAAGTCCCGATGGTCTCTAGGTATGGTCCTGCTCATGCTCAATGAACTTTGTGGTGGAAGACCGTGGCTTACATGAAGACCCAGTGTAGCCAGATGTCATTATGGTCCCAATGTAGTCAACGACAGAATTCCTTCTGTTTTAAATACTACATAGTCAGCCTTTGAAGCATAATTATTAGGGATGTCATATTGAGCTGTGGGTGTATTCAACACAGACACATTTCAAACAGTTTCTTCTTAAAGTTCTGAAACTCCTTGAAAAAGTTCCTATTAATATCTTATTATTAATTTCTTTTCTTCCGCTTAAATCTAAATGGTTTATTTGAGCTTGACTGTTGAAAACCTAACTGTAGGGAACCCTATATATCAAGGAAACATTCAAGTTTCCTTAAGATTATATCACAAATTCCAAGGCAAATTACAATATAAATGCAAACAACATATGCCATAAGCAAACAGGAAATTGCCAGAATTATAATAATTCATGAAAATAACAAGCTATTGATCTGTTCAATCTAATCAAAGCACCTAACAATTGACTAAACATTTGGTATCCCATTTTAATATTTTTATGAACAGAGTTGCTGTTAAAACTTATTTACATGTACCCCATTTCAATACATACTGTATAGTTAAATAAGAATGAATATTTCTAGGGAGAAAATGGAAAAAAATATATGTTTGCATGCTCACTTCAATGGAATAAAGTATCATGGAGGAAACACAAGTCTTTGTGGGTGTGTTATCAAGATCGTAAATGACTTTCCTCTTCAGACTGAACCACAGATATTTTTTCCTGTGGGGTTTTTTTGTTTTGGTTTTGGGTTTCTTTTTTTTTTTAGGAGAGAGAAAGAGCAAAATGGCAGGCACCAAAGGATTATACCCAAAATATGAACCACAAAAAGCATCCTTGATTGTCAAGCAGTGTGGTAAGGAAGTATTTGTATATACAAGCACATACTAGTTTAAATGGAAGATCCAGTTTTGCTGATCTGTACAAGACCAAAAAGGCAAAAAGCACTGCTTAATTATGAATTTAAAAGATTAAGGAAATGAGAAAGGACAAGTTATATACAGTAGGAGTAAAAGAGTGTTGCTGGTTTTGAATATAGTTATGTGGCTAATTGTACATATACCCATGTGCTTCTAAGATAAAAGTTATTGTAAGAATGTCAAACAGTTTTCAATGAATTAAACCCTTCCATCTAGCACTAGCCTAGGGATATCTACTAGATGTGGATATATTACATAAAGAAGTAAAACAGGCTTTTTTTAAACTGCCAAATAAAGCTTCAGGGAAGTCTAGTTTTACTATCAAATTTTACAAAGCACAGTGCCTTAAACTAGCCCCAGATGCACAGTTCAGGTTCATGCACCTCATCTCTCCTTCCTACTTTATATGAGGTGATAATATCTTTTATTCACAAAGCTGCGAAAGATGTCCTTGAATGCACCAGCCATAGACATTTATATCGTTAAACCTTGATTACAAAATTCTCCCCCAAGATCTGATAGACAGAGACCAATCCAGCTTTATAAAAGTTTCATTAGCTCTGAAAGAAGTGTCTCTGTCTTAGCAGCCAAAATAACTTAGAACCTCTGCACAAGGGCACTATTTATTAGTTGTAATGTAAATGGCAGATTTGATCTATTGACTTTTGTTAAAGATTGATTAAAACCAGGAACATGGCTGAACTGAATACAGTTATTTTTGTATTGTAGTAAAGACTCAGCTGCGGGTGGTGGAGTCCGGGAGAAGCCCGTTTAACGAGGCACTATGTATACCATTAAGACAATCCCTGTCTCTAAAAGCTTGTGTAACAACCCAATCGACAACACATTGTATTGTGACAGCGCTCTGCACCCGTTTTCTGTAAAGAAGTCCTTCCAGGTGCCTATCTAGCAACATATCAGGAGAGGAAGGAACCATACTTACACCTAGAGCAAGAGATAATGTGGCGATGAGACAGACAGATGGGGGAGCACTGTGCACCAGGGAGATTTATGACAAGTGTAACATCAAGTAATTAATCACTTGAACAGACATTTCTGGGGAAAAAAAAATGTTAATAGCAAAATTTCAGTGGTACAGTCCAGCTTTTCCAACCTAAATACTTATAATTTAAAATTAGCAATCTGGTTGCATTCATAAAGGTCGTGAAAATATTTATAGCTCAGGCCTCTTAACATGAACTGCAAGGCAACTTGGCACTGCTGTCAGGAATGCTTTCATACCAATAAGGGACTCTTAGGTGCTACTACTAGACAAGTATGATTGTGCTAATGAAGTATCTGCAGGAGGGGGAAAACTGCCATTTCATATAGATGATACTATAATGTTTCTGCTTAAGCCAGTGAAATCATTTCCTCATTTATTACAATAGCTGTAATTATAATAGCTGTATCATCATTAATAGCTGTATAATAGCTGTGCAGTTATTAATACTGAGGTACAAAATTCATTTAAATTGTCAGAACTTTTGTTATTATCCAGCAGTTATTAAGATGCCTTTTACCTACCCTTTAATTTGCCCCCTAAGAATACTGAAGAGTTGGGCTTGTGGATATGGAATAGAAGATAATAAAATCGCTGAAATAAATTCTAATTTTTCAGAAATTTAAGAATAACTTCAGCAAGTTGTTTTCAACCCTTCTGTATTACAAACTCACATCAGTTCAGCAAACCCGCCCATCTAGTCCTTACAAAAGGCAGAGTGTCCTGCTGTTATTGTCCTAATGGCGATACCTCAAAATCTGCCTTTTCTGCTGTTCTCCCTTTGCAGCTTTCACCTTTGGTGAAGCTACTAGGGTCTTTTATTACAGTAAGTGGAATCTAGTGAACAATATACAACCTGATTTTCTTGATGAATCAAGAAACTCCTCTATCGTGTAAGACCTGATGTTTCTCACTTCTTGCAGAAGAGGAACACAACATTGTGGAATTGTGCTAAATCATCCCCCTGCCTTCTGATGCAGAATGGCTTTACCATCTCTCATGAAGACACTGGATGGATGCTCAGATTTCTCAGCTGTCACATGAATATGAATTCATCTGTCCTGTGCACAAAATGTTGGTATTCAGTATTACTGGAAGAGAACATGTCCAGTCACACTGTAAAAAGGGTCCGTATTTTGGACAAGTGAGATGTTACATTCAGTTGCATATGAATGAAGCCATGAGGGGACACAACAGCACCATTACATATCAGGAACTCTTGTCTGAATGAAAGGTCTGTAGGTAGGTCACATGATGGACGTACCTTATATTAATGTATCAAGGCAGGCATGAAGAACTTTGGAAAAAGGAAGCCGGGAGCCATAAAACAACAGCCATAAAAATTCATCTAGACAACAATTTGCTCTCTGCCCCTCTCTAAAGAGATATAAGGAAAGAGAATGATGCTGAATAAGCTGTGAGTCAAATGACATTTTTTTCTAGTGGCCTGCATCCAGTATGTGAGGGACATTCTCCCAGGAAACGGATCAGACACCTTTATACAGATAATCTTTTAGAAATCAGAACTGTATCAAAGGACATAAATATCTCCTATCAGTAAGTCTCATATTTAGCTTTTAACTTTCACACTCTGATCGTGATCTAAATTGAAAAATAGGGGGGTTTTATGAATCAGAAGTCAAGATTACTGCATTTATATTTATTCCTATTCTAAGACTGTACAGTCAGTACATCTTGGAATAAACGCTATCTTAACCACATCTCAAGGACAGTACAATCTTATGCTTATGTGCATTAAAGCAGGAACAGACATGTGTCATGTGGTTGGGACTGGCCCCTTGTATTATGGGACCTAAATTGAAGGGAAGGATTATCAGGCAGCGGTGATATCTTATGCCAGAAGAAGCTAGAAACAGTAGTGCAGGTCAGAGAGTAGTTTTGCACGAGGTAGAGAAATTTGCTCTGTTGGGGGTGCTATGCTGGCAGTTTAATCTGTGTTTTATTTAATTCTCTATGGTTGCCTTGTCTTTTGCCTTTTGACATCCAAGATTCACAGGCCTATAATGACATGCATTAGTTAATTAGTTAATGTTTCTAAAGCACTTTGAAAATGTAAAGTACTGCGCTGAGCACTATGTATGAGAAATTGATATGAGGATACATTTAACTGTGGGAGTGGGAAATACACTTTTCAGATATGGTAATAGGGGAGAGATAAATATTTTTGCATAATTAAACTAGACTGTATTCTGCTCCCTGTAAATATACAAGAGATATGTTTGTGTCATACCATGCAGCTACAGCATCACTTAGTTGATATAAGCAGAAAACCACTATTCACTTGCTCGTTGGAAAGAACACTACAAATCTGTGGTTATGCGTGAAAGATGCAGAGGTTTATGCAGTATGAGAGCAGAGAATGGTTAAGAGACTACAGCCCATACACTGTACATGTGCTATATGGACATCATATGAGATTGTCTGGCATTTAATTTTAGTGCTACAAGATATACTTACTATTCATTTTGTGGTGGGGAGAGGGCTAAAGGGGAGCCAGAAGCAAAGAAAGGGAAATTGTATATAGGTTTATGTTTCCTGACTGCGGTGGTCTTTGAAGTTACAAAGACTTCTTAGGAACATCTAAAAAGCCGTGGTGCTCCGCGGTGCAGTATTTAAGATGTAGGCACTTGTGTGCCAGCAACTTGTACCTGTCTGCAGCAATCTAAAGACGTATCCATATCAGACAGTACACTGATGTGCCCAAGTTAGATATGGAAATTGTAAATGAGGATGTGACCAGCAGGTACAGGAAGAAACATGAATGTGCTGTCAACTGGTGTCAATCACACTAATATAGGGCAGCTCATATTCAGTCCAGATTCCAGTACTAGAAAGTTTTGGCAGCTCTATGCAGGATAGCAGCATGTCATGTTACTGCAGTTTAAAAAAGAATTAAGAGACCCACTAAACATGTATCAGTGTTTCCAGTACAGAAGTCAGCCCATTAATATTTTTCCCAAACAACCACCTCTGTGTTCTAGATTTATCAGGCACTAATGAGACTGGATGAAGAGGGAAGGGGTATGTTATTGCTTAAAATAAAAAATGCAATTCTTAGGCAATTGGTAAACAATTTGTAGCAGTTGCACTAGAACAGGCGCACACACTGTGTCAACAAGACATAGTTAGGCTACTCAATCTCATGTTCTACCTGGAGGTCCAGGAAGAAAAATAAAGATGGATGCCTGCATCCACAGAAAGTAGGTTCAGTACAATCATCTAAGTGAGACTCTGACCACTCCTAAAACTCAGAATCTTATTTCTCACAAAACTTGTATCTTCCTTTTAAGCCCATGCTGCAAGGATAACAGAAATCCATTTATGAGAAAATAAAAGAGAAAGTCAAACCAAATAAGAACCTTGGAAATGTCAAAGACATTAAAATATTCTTTTTCATTACAGTGAAATTATTTTGGCTTTATTTTTGTGAAGTAGCATTTCATAATTTGGAAAAAAATGCTATGCAGGTGCAGATCAATGTCTTGATTTAGGTAAATTTATTTTGCCTGTATCTGTCCATCTCCCAATGTACTTCGATTTCATTAGATGAGCAGCTTCTGGCGAAAAAACATTTTAACTTTTTTTTCTAACAGATTAACTCAGCAAAACTATTTTATATTGGTAAAATATAAAAGTATATCACAGAGAGTTGTATTTGCAATTAGTAAGTATGACAATGCTATGTTCATTAAATGTTCTTTGATCCTGAGAGTTCTTCAGTGTCAAAGAGAATGTACAAACTACGTTGACTCATGCTACATCTCCCTGTGTATCATTAATTGTATCATCTCATTTCCATCCCCTTACACAGTTAAAGATAGATGTTTATTGCAAATAGTGTATTCAGTCCTCACTTTCTTTAAAAGCTGTAGATGGATCTGATCTTTGTTAAGAAGTGCATCAGATCTTATCTATATTTTCAGTTCACTTTTTGCTAATGAGAAAGTAAAGTCAGACTCTGCAGCAGGCAGTGGCTAGGCTTCCATTTCCTTCAGTGGAGTCAGGATTTTTTCCTTCGAACTTTTGCAATGATTACTTTTTCCAGAAGCATCAAAGTCTTCCCATGGGCATTGGTCGAACTTGATTTTTACATCTGATAGACAGCAGGACGCGTTCTAAAGACGTGAACGAGGGTGGGTATATTCCAGGAGCTATAGATGCGCCTTCAAACACAGCCTACTCCACAATTGCCACCCTTCTGGAATACAATTTCAGTCATCTTGCCATACATATATTTCTTCAGATGTAAGGAAACTTTTGTAGTTTTAGGAGACTCTCTTGATAGTCTATTCTTTCCAGATTTCTTCATTATAGTGGTGGATGTAGCACTTTTAATTTCCTCTTGTGCTGTTTAAGAACAGGCTGTTGCCTGCTACCCTTTCTTACAAGTGTTATTTGCGCAATGCTTCACCCACTCAAAAAGCATTTTCAGTCTCCCCTCAAGCTAAGAAGAAATAAATTCATGAATCTACTAGTACTGAAGAATACAGAGATGGAAATTACATTCTTGACTGAGGAGCACCAGCACAAACCTTCTAAAATAGTAAATACATTTTATCACCATTTTTCCTAGTTCAAAAAGGTGGCTCCGTTTTGCAAACAAATATTGATTGATAGGTTGACAGTGTTTAAATAAGACACATTTCTGAGAATGGAAGGTGATGTTTCTTTCTCAGCATTTTCATAACAAACAGCTAAAATATAGTGGATACCTATGGCTACAGTGAGTTACTTGTTTCTTTTGAAAAATTTTGAAACAGATGACTACGATCACCTAGACCACAGCAACAAATTTTACACTAGGAGCAGGAAAGGAGGCAAGACCTGTAGTTTTCCTCTGTCTGTATGACTAGAGCTGCTTTATTCCCAGCCCAGCAAAGCTGATTTGGAGTCACCTTCTCCAAGTGAAACCATGTCTACCTTTCTTTTCTCGCTGTGAACTACTACATACAGTCAGTCTGTATATTTGTGAAAAGAAGACACTAGCCTTCCAACTGTGATATATCGTATTTTATCCTGTGCTTTTCCTGCACCAGTCACCTCATTACATCTGTTACACTTCATCCACAATTGGAGATTGTAATTCATCTGTTAGTTATCCTTGGGCAGATATCCATTGTAAATATGCTGCCAGATTCTACAAAGATATTCTGTAAACATATGTAGAAAAAATAAAAGACCTTTTTCTGGAGGCAATCACATTCTCTGTCTTAAACAAGGCTACCCACGCTCATTTTTACTCATACCTTTCCTAGAAGGTATTAGGATGAAAAGCACTGTCTGAAACATTTTTGATATACATTTCTGATGTGATGCTGACCCAGCCTATAAGCAGGTCACTTTACAGTGCAAATGTTTCAGCATGTGTCTGTGCAATAGGGGGGAAGAGGGCTAGTGTGAAAAAAAATAATAATAGTTGGGTATCACAGACTAGTGATGCTAAAGAGTGTAATGTACAAGAATGATACCATCATTACGAGTGCTGAGAATCTGTGATACTCATGGCATAAGTTTAAGTGACAGACTCTGCAG
Source organism: Aramus guarauna (assembly GCA_013400195.1). Taxonomy (NCBI): domain Eukaryota; kingdom Metazoa; phylum Chordata; class Aves; order Gruiformes; family Aramidae; genus Aramus; species Aramus guarauna. Next base: position 139,094 of record VXBL01007068.1, on the reverse strand, counting down.
CATGTGCTCTTTAGTATGGCATTATAGACAATGGTGGAGAAAAAGTTGTTTACAAAAAAAACCCCAAAAAACACAAACTCAAAACCAAAAAAACCCTACTGGTGGCCAAGGAGTTGTGTGATAAATAACATTTTGGGATCTATACTATCAGACAGGCAGCAATGCACATGCAATGTACTGCTAACAAAGGCTCTTGATGATGACAATCCCCTGTTATGTAAAATCTACTCTTCTAGCCAGTTCCCTACTCACTTTAGAGTTCCCTCTTAATCACCATTTTCTTCAGTGTTTCTTTTAAATCCAGATAAATTAGACTGACTTACATTTCTCTTATCCAAAAAATGAGTTACCTTACCTGAGATAGATTGACCTGACACGATCTATCAGCTCTTCGTTTTATGCCCTTTACTTCCATCACTTCTATATCTTCAATATTTTCCAAGCTTTTGACTGATTGAGTCACACTGGCAAGTCCATGTTAACCTAAGCTACCTATTTTCTTTCTTGTCTTAAATGTAGTTACTATTCATATTACTCTGCAATTTTATGGTATCACTCGGATTTGTTAACAGATTCTGGCTGATTGTGATTTTATGTTCCAAATTTTTGGAAATGATGTAATCTTCTTCTCTCCCTGTCTCCTGTACACACATACATTAAGCTCAGTGAGCTTTGTTTTAGCAAGCCTGCCTTTGCTTTTGTGCTCAGCATTTGTTCATTTAACAAATGAAACAGACATCGATCTTGAATCTGTTCTAGGTAAAAGATAATTTTAAACACATGGTAACCCTCTTCTTTTTTTCTCCACTGTCAAGAAACGAAGAACCTTCTTTCTAAAGCAAAACTCGGATTGATTTTAAGTCTTGCCTTATACCAGTGGTGCCTTATCCACCAAAACACAGAATTCTTTGTTATTTTCTCTTTCCCCCATTTCTAACAAGGTTTCTGCTTAAACTTAATGTTGGGTTTTTTTAAATTTATTATTCAGAACATAATTTGGAAGCATTCCCAGCAGTTTTTCTTCTTTGACTGGAATGTGAATTCCAAGGAATTTTTGCAGCTTTGATGGGGAAAACTTTAGCTTTTTAGCAATGAAAGAGCTCTTGATCCCAGTTGATTTATCTCAATTTCTTAAAGTTTTCTACTTGTAATGGAAAACACATGCATAATAAGGCTAAGGTAAAATTGCAACATCAGTTCCAAATTTCTGAAGAGTTATTTTGAAAGTTTATGCTTTTAATGTTTAATATTTAGCATAAAAATAAAATATTCTGTGCAATCCTCCAGGTTAATGAGAAATTAGAAGCATTTACAGTACATCTTTTTTCTACTGTATCTTTCTGCCAGAACTCTGCGATGGGATTATCTTGCTGTCACAGCTAATTGATAGTGAACACAGGTGTGTGTGTTTTCTCTTTGAATCAGAGTTAGGCATAGATGTCATAGAAATCACAATCTTTCAGTTGTGGCTTGATCTAATAAATTACAATTATAATACCATCATCATGGAGGAATCTCCCACACAGCCTGGTGAGCACCCTGGGGGGTATGTTTTAAGTGTGGTTCACAGTAAATTAGTCACTAAGCACCCATTAATGCTAATGAAGCTCCATGGTTAATTTCCTGAGCACTGTGCTGAAAATGTACCTGTAGGTATTGGTTTTAAGCCTGGCTACCATACATTTAAACTAATAAAATGTACTGTAAAAAGTGAACAGACCATCTAATTCAACCATTAAAGCTGTCCTTACAGTGTAAGTTACACAAAGCAGGTTAGTCAATCTGCAAAATAAAATGAGATCAATGTGGATTAATAGGAGACACTTTTCAAATATAGAGTAAATATAACATTTGCATAAAAAGGCCAATCAAGTGTGCAGAAGGAAAGACAAAATATATTTTAAGATTGTGATTAAAGCTCTTCTCCTGCCCTGATAACTATAGTCATCAGACACAATGGGACAAATTTCTAATGAGCCGCATAAAGTTGTTATATCTGAAACTGTCAGTTCCCTTGAAGTTATCTATTCATCATTATTTTTATTGTTAATTCCATTTCAGTGGTGTAAGTCACTTAGCTGAAGTTTCTATTCTCTTTTAAACTGTATTTTGAACGTTTATACTTGAAGATGTAATGACAAAATTTAAGCGGAAGGTGCAGCTGTTACATTCTTAACTGACGTATTTCCAACTCATGTGCTACAACAGCCATCTCTGATTACACCAGCATTAGCTAAGTTGTCCATAAGATGAGACAATGCTATTAAGCAGCAGGATCAAATCTCAAGGAAATGTTTTGTAATTTCATTAAAGAGGAATATAATTTTTCTTCCCATGTATTGGTCAGGACATGTAGGACACCAGTCCCAGAAACCCTTACAATTTAAATAGCTTTAACTTAATTAAAAATAAAACGCATTTTAAAATATCTCGCTTAGATATAGATAAACATTGACTGTGTTTGTATGATGATCAGGTGGCTGTAGTACCCTTACCAACTCACACTCCTCTCTGAACAGTGAAGCTCTGGTTCCTTACCCCTTAGTGCTGCATGTGCAAAGATAGAAACCCTCAAACGTGGTGCTCCTTTCCATGGCCAGTTCTACCACTGCTCAACACCTGCGGTGGTTTGGAACTGGCACTCCAGTTCTTAAGCTCCTAGAAAATTTTGCATCAGAGAAAGAAAGAAGGAAGATTTTTAACATTTTACTCTCGCTCTGAATATATTTCTTTGATTACATGCAGTACAAACAGGCTGTTTCTCTTTTCCTCTGGCTTATCATGGCCACATTTTTTACTGTTAAGGTTCTCTCAGTGCAGAAAAGAAGACACGCGTGTTGTCATAATTGCAGAGGTAACCATTTTACCATCTGCTGGAAAATAAGTGCTACTATGGAATCCTCAACAATTGCCCAAAGTATAAGCAAATCCATTGACTTTATTATTTATTTCTTATAACATAGCACTAATCAGTAATTAGGACTGATGTGCAGGTGGAGTATATATATGAAGAGTCTCCCCAAAAAAACTTAAAAAATAACCACAAAATAAATAGCTCAGTGGAAGGTTGTTGGAAACTTTAACATAGTTTCACTAGTGGGCTTCAGTTATTATACACATCATTCTATGCTCACGCAAACTGTGATAGTTTTGCAGCCTGCACAAAGTCTAGAGTAAAAATACCCAATAGTCAGCTTTACGCAGATGTACATTTGGACAATCAAGTTACCAACTAAAACCATTTTCAAAACCATGACACTTAATTATGTTTAGATACATTTAATTGGCTTAATATTGTACAACCTCTCTTTGAGGTACCAAGCAAAGTTCTAGTAAGTTCAATGGTATGAATGGTATGTTGGATATACAACTAATATAATATTGGGTTCCTAAGAGGCATTTAGATTACCCTTTAACATGTATATGTAGGTGCCTTATTTTTGAAAATTTAGTGTACAAATCCTGCACTGGATTTTCAGTGTCATCTCCAAAAGGCTTTTTAAAAGGCTTATTGGCTAGCAGCTGTTCACAGAATGAACCATCATGGGTTTATGCACATAAAGAATCCTTAGACTTCACATTAATGTCACCCCTTTTAAACTCAGTCATGCTACTAAATTTCTTTAATGCACGAAGTTAGGGAAGCATACAAAACTACAGAACTCTCTCTTATGGTAGAAGAAACACATAAATAAACATTCAGTGTACAATTCTCCCTACCAGTTCCGCCCCCTGCTCCAAGTCACATCTCTGCTTAAGGTATTTCAATTGCAAATTAATGTTTGTTAAATAATTGGATAGAGAAATGCCAGTTTGAGATGCCTCTATCTGTACTACCATCTAATTGCTTTGCAAATTTTCAGGTAGGTTCTCTTCACTTTTTTAAATGCTCCCTCTGTCACATTTTTCCCCATACTTGCTTTCTAGTAAGTCAACCACAAATCAGCCAATTTTCCTTCTATTAAGCATGCACAGACCAGCTCCAGAATCTTTGTTTAACTTGTCCTAAAATGGTTTAAGAAACTAGAGAATCAAGGGATTGATCAAAGCTACTATTTTTACCTTTAAAATACTCAAACAAGTGTTTACCAGATTTTTTGCTTTCAGATCAAAGTGATACAATACATGAAGCATTTCAGCTATAATAATGCAAAGGTGCCCTCTGGGAAAAAGAGGCAGGATTTTCCATGCTAATGCTCATCCATCCTCTAGATTATGTTGCAAAGCAAAAATTCAGGATGTTAGTCACACTTCAGGTTTCTCACACCAGGTTAGATTTTTCCATGCCTGTATGGAGTGAATGTCAATTATAAACCGAACCCATAAAGATGATTCTCTAGGTTTACAAATACAAGTATAGGTGACCAAATAGAATTCTATAAGAATAAACACCAAGAGAAATCAATATTTCTTCTCTGAAACCATATCTGCTTCTTATGACTCTCCAGACCTGTAATGGTCAAGCACAACTATTTAAATAAACAAATAGCAAAAAGATGCTGAAACACAAGCTTGTCCAAATATATATTTGGGAGCAAGGAGTAAAATGTAGATTACTCTCCCAACAGCAATCTATTTCCAGGATGCTGCATCAGGGAATACTAAATAGCTTATTTTGTTCAGAAGAATAAAGGTAAAAGGCAAAATAAAGACATAGCAATTCTTCCGCGGGAAGCATAACTCAGTGAAGGCTAGGGTATTTCTTAGCAGTACATGCTATACCACTTGATAGCAAACAGAAAAAAAAAAAAAATGCTGGCACTTAAAACTGGCAGTGTAGCTATCCATTTAAAACCCTGTATCAGATTACGAATGCCATGTGATGTCTTATATAAAGCTGGATAACATTCATGATCAGTTTGTATCCAGTACAAAGCTCCTCATAAATAAATAGGGCTAGAGGCATGTTTTGATGGCAGAGGGCATCATACTGCTCTGTTCTTACTGAAAGATGGCCCTGGTTTAGTAAAGATATGTTTTGTTGGCAAAAAGTCTGCTATCATCTGGTTAAGTGGAAGGATGTTCAGACATGTAGCTGAAGCAAACATTTTAGCTTAATCTTGAAGGCAAGTGATTTACTTTGTAGCATTTCAAGGCTATTTATTTTACAGTACAGCAGCTTGTTTGCCTGGAATCAGTGTGACTCACAAAATCTTGTTAAAACGGAATATTAAGAGGAGGAAAGAGAAAAATTAAAAAAAAAAAAAAAAGAGGAGAAACAGAGAAAGAGTTAGGAGGAGCTAGAAATACAAGTAGAAGAAGAAACAGGGATTGAAACAGGAGGAATGTTAGAGAATAGGAATATATCAAGTAAACATAAATTTAACTTTATCTTCCATTTGAACCCTTTAATGGAGCCCTTGCTTACTCTGGCCAGCAGTTTCTCTTGCAAATAGCTTCATAGGCATCAGTGGGACAATTTCAGAGAGTTACTGCATTTTTATGTCAGTAAGAAGTGGACTATATAGTCTTTTAGATGATAATTAACAGAAATGACTACAAAGTAGTCAGAAGGAAGAGAATATATATTCTATAAGCTCAAATAACACAGTACCGAAAAGAGGAGGTTGTTTTAACCACTGGGAACCTAGCATTAATCAGCCTTTTAACACATTTGCATTTATTTCACAAACACACAAAAAATCTTATTTTTCATGTGATTTCACCCATTATTTTTCGATAATGAAGTTGATTAATTAAAAGAAATTCTAACTCTTAGACCTTCCTTTCTCTCCCCTCCTGTTCCCCCCAAAAACACCTTTTTTTCCCACTAGTGAATGGGAAATCATAGTGCAGTTGTTATTTTAAATAGAAGAAATTATTAATCTGGGAACATACTACTTAACTTATCTACAAGCAGTCAACAGTGTAGCTTTTATAGTCATTTTTCAAGCTGTTCTTTCCCACAGCAACCTTATTAGTTATCTTTTCCTATGTTACACAAACACAGCTAAGTCTTCATCTAAAAGTTTAGCCTATGACTTTTTGGAGACATTCACTGAATTATCTAGATCCTCATAAAATCTGTCAGTAACATTACAAAGAATCTAACTTTCGTATCAGCTTCAGTTAAGGAAACATGAAGTAGTCACTTATTCTGGTAATATATACAGAAACGACTGGCTTAAAATTTATCTCATCTGAAAGATATATTTCATTTCAGATTTCTATATTAATATTACATTTTGCAAGACATTTTCAATATGTACTCTACACCTCCCTAGTCTCTCACATTTTTTTGGCTTAGCTTGTTTTATGTGATATTTTTGCTGTGTAACTGGCTTGCTGTTGTAGCACAGTGAATCAATGATAGAGTACATGACAGCTGAGGATCTCTTTTTTTTTTTTCCATTTTCAACAACCGGTGATAGTGACACTATACTTAAAAAGGGCTCCTTTGATGTGCAAGTTAAAGATGCCTCTGTCACTGCAAGTCAATGGCCAACAGCCATCATTTCTTCATCATTTGTATGTAGGTGTGACATCCTCCATCTGTCTCTGTTGCCAGTTACCGAGCAATCACAGGATTTAGGGAAAACATGTAGGTAGATGGAAGAAAGACATAAGACCTGTACAAAGGATGGATTACTCTCTCATCCTCACTGATCGCCGTATTAACTGGTGGATGGAAATACAGCTAACAGACAGAAGGATTCAGAGCAGTGAGGGGGACAAATGAAATAATCCCACACAGAGCCCATTGCTGGCCAAATTGATCTGTCACATGCAGAAGTTGTGCTCCTAGGTTCACATGTGAGGCTGTCCACCATGCGAAAATCTATTTTTCCTACCACTGAAGACCACCACAAGACAGATTTTAAAAACAGTTATCGGACTGCTAACTGGATTTGGCTAAAGACCCTAACCAAGCTCTCTCTGTACTAGTTCTTATAGAGAAGAACAACTAATTCCAACTAGTTCACAATCTCTCCTTCCACATTATTCAACACTAGAACCACAAATTCCTCAAAGTGCTTTTCTTGCTCAGTACCCAGAGAACACCTCAATAGCACAGGACCTTCTTCATGTGCAGTATCCTATGTTGTCATTAAAATCAAGCAACACATGTTGTATTTTAATTTAGGACTTCAACACAGTTAAAATTAGTCAAAACTAGCAGTTGATAATGTCTAAATCTCTTTTTCCTGTAAATTCAATGATGCTTTTACCATTTTACCTAGGGAGCAGCTTGAACTCCCCCATTAGTGATGGAGTAAAGTATGTACACAGTTTGGTTGTGGGCAGGACCAAATGATATCTAATAAAATAAGAAACGTCTTTAAGCAAAAAAGACATTTAAATAAAATAAAATAAATGGATATTGTGGGAAACTCTGGAAAAAACTTTCTACAAATACACTCATTTTACTCTCTTAACATTCATTAATCCAGTATTTGCAGTTTTCTGGCATTTACTTTTCTTATTTTTCAAATAATTTTACAGTAAAATCAATAGGTTTTATATATTGTAATTTGGATAGTCTACAGGAAAAAGAAAAAATATTACAGGAAATAAAATATTTTATTTCTAAAATATCAAAAAAGGGCACAAATGACATTGTCTTACACTGTTTATTCATAAATGAAATGTAATTTCTTTTCTTTCAGTTTCAACTAGGAGCAATTACTCAGAATTTAAGTATGCTTCCTGAGATCAACTTTTAGAGGAATGCAGCAGCAGCACTATCTTATATTTGTAAAAAAAATCATGTAAGCAACCAAGTGTGAGACTTTGAGCTCTATTCTGCCTACTATATTTGATGAATTTATCACTGCATACTTTTATTTAGTGTTCAACATTGAAGAAATTATTTGGTTTTGTAAGGAGCAGATATGAAGACTGATTCAAATGCAACACAAATGAAACCAAGTTGTTCCTAACATCTGGGTAAAAAGCACCAGAAATGTGTTAACAATTAAAAAACCCACAATACTTGCAAAGACAGAACAATGCATTGGCATTAAATAACATGTGCAGACATATTAGGAAAGAAGATTGGTGGAGAAGCAGAAAGCTGCAGATATTCCATCTGTCACCACTCAGAACCACTTGAGGAGCCAGGTGTGGCTCAGAGTAACCTGCAGCCTCCTTTGCCTGTGGGGCCTACAGAAGTCATGGGTGATCTAGCAGCAAGGAATGGTGTTTCAGCAGACAAAAGGAGCAGCTGGTTTGTGTAATGGATCTTACAACAAATGACACCAGTGGAATCCCCCAGCAGCTTAGGAGCAGTGTGATTGGTCTTTCCAAAGATCAGAGTCACACGTTAGGCAATTAGTGGCTAAATCCATTGGTTGAACCTGGGAAGATCATGGATAGGGAAGGCCATTTTATCTGCTTCCAGTACTGAAATCCTGTATAGCACAGAAATGACGGGAATATCAAGGCACTGTCCTATTTCTTTGCAAATGCAGATGATCATGAAGCTAGATGGAAAACTGATCCAGAACGTGGTGGACACTGGGATTGAACAAGTCTTTTGAAGAGCTTGCTGGAGACCACAAATGTGGATTTCTTCCATCAGAAAACTGATGGACCACTCCTGCAGATCAAACAAATCAGAAAAAGGCTGCAGCTACAAAGAAATCATAGTAATAGGAAAAAGTAGTAGGTAGAAGGTCTGGCACAAGGACTTCCACCGTACCAGAGTCCTAACAGGTGAGAATGGCTTCAGTAACAGAAAATAATTGAGGATTCCAGCTAGGCTATGCATCTACACATAATGATATTTGAACAGAGGAGTCCTGAATCTTCAGGAAGTGCATTCAGAGACCAGAGGCTTACGTATAGAGAGCAACTATTCCTGAGCTCGTATTTGCAGATGGCTGTGGTTTCCTGTCTCATATCCACAAGGACATGTAGCTAGTTATTGGCCAGTTTGGATGTTCTGCAAAGCTCTTCAGACCTACAGTTCCTCCAAGAGAAGCATGAATTCAGTGAAGATCGGATAAGGCTGACTGTCCAGTGTTCCTAGATACATGAAATTCAGGGTAATGAAAAATCCCCTTGAGTATCTGCATTTCAGATGCAACCCTGCAGGTGCAAGGGTAGATGATGGTGGTATGGTATATTGGCTTGGCTAGTAATCAGGTAACGTCTAGTGAAGGGATATGATTATGATACACAAGGGAGAGCTGTCACATAACAGTTGTCCCTACTGTGCCTCACAGTTGGGAGATTTAGGCTGCATATCCTTGATAGGCATAACCTTGCTATTATGTGCTTCCATCAGCTCAGTCCCTGGGCTCTTCCGTGATTAACCGAATAATTCCATTTGCAGGACATGATACCTAGCTCTGCAGTTCTGGGGCACTGTTCATTACTGGTACTGAAGTCACGATAATCACAGCTGAATGGTCATGTAGCTTGTCTACATGATGACACAACCCCTCAGGTCATTATTTGCAGAGGGCTCCAATCAGAAACTCAAACATTACAATAACCTTAAAGCTAATCTTATCACGTAACAGACAGACTTTTGTGGCAGAAGATTATTTCTCTGTCCTGGCAAACTTGGATAGCATCTCTATTGTTGCACTGTACTGCTGCTACGAACTCTATAAAGCAAAAGAAAGGAAAGCAAGTAAAGAATAAGCACTCAATAATATCCTGCCTCATTTGTGGTATACCTCTGTACCAACCTCTCTTCTCACCTCCAAATTTATAAAATTTCTTTTACAGAAAAAGAGATACTGAAGCTTTTATAGCAGTTTTGAGAAGATACTTCATCATTGCACTGACTGGCAGCACGGAAAAGAAACTTAGAAAACTGCTTTTTCATGGAGTAGGTGACCAGTAATCTATCAGGAACAAATTGTGATACTGCCACAGCAAATGCAGGGAAAAAAATTTCAGAACTGTCACACAGCTAATTCAAATTGAAGGGTATTAAACAGGATTTGCCCACAACTAGCTCGCACATTTTCTACACTGCATTCTTAAAAATATTCCTTCAAGATGTGCAACTATGAGGCGAAATTGATGCAACTCTTTCAGATATCACAAAAGAAAAGAAAGAAAAAATTGCGTGGGGTGTGAAAGATGATCGCTATACTGCCATAAGATTTTCAAATTTCAATCATATGTTTTAATATTAAATTCAGGATTGAAAATACATGCATTCCTTCACAAAAATGCCTGTATGAAGTTTCACCATTGCAATTTGAGTACCTGATCTTCAAAAGTGCTAAGTATTCAACAGCATTAAAGGTGAATGAAAAAGGAAGATATTCAAACCATACATGAGTATTTGTATATGGACTTCAACATACTTTCTTCTCAAAGCCCAAGCTCACTCAGTTACACATTCTGGATGGATATTTTATTGTTGAAGTTTTTACTGCAAACCAGAAATGGAAAATTTAAAATGGCTGAAAGGAAAAAAAGAATTTTTGTTTTTTCTACTTAGTCATGAATATGTCATCATAATCTCTTTTCTTTTTACCATTATAAAGAAGCCTTTTCTGCCTTTTCTAGATATGACAGTGTTGTTGATTTTTTTTTTTTTTTTTTAAATTTATGAAATGATAAATTCTCCCTCCCAGGTCTTCATTCTTATCCTTCAGAAATCTGATTGGCAGGATTACCCATCCCAGAAACTATCCCTGTTAGAATCCAGCTGTATGACACAGAATATGCTTTTTTTCTGCATGATCATGTTCATATGAGCACAGAATGCATAGTCTTGCTATGCAGTGTGAGAAGGTATACAGCCGATCTGTCTTTCTATACAGGGTTTACAAAGGCATGATTATTTTCCATAGAAATATTTTAAAATTCTTCTGAACCGTTAGGATTATATATGTTGACAGTTAGAAAAGTGTGCTTTTGATTCTCAAATGTCTGTTTGAATTTTGCCACTAATTTGATGTGACTACAGCTAAACTGTGACGTTCATTTCATGCATTTCTGTATTAGGCACAAAAATGTAAGAGAGGCAACCTCATGATTTCATGAAATGCACAATACTAAATCATTCTTTTTTGTCATGATATCATGTCTTGATTGTCAGGTTCACAAACCTTCAAAAAACTTAAAAATTGCAAGTGCCTAAGTGTTGCATACTTTTCCATTTGCTTGGCATTTGTTTTGCTGTTCTACTGATACAGAAGGCAACATTTCTTGTGCAAGAGTATCCCGTCCTTTTTCCCACACCCACCGCACAACGCCGATGAAGTCAGCAGGAATGGGACGTGCCACACAGCTACAGGCTGCCAGCCATGGGCTCCTACAGCCGGGGCTGCATTTATTACACCCTCTTTTACGGGAGGTGTCACTTTGCTGGGAACAACTTCCGCATCCAGTAGAGCAGGAGCTCAGGTAACATGAGATGTGATATTTTTCAGAGGAAACAGTTCTCCTTTTTATCAAGCATCTTGATACTAGCAAACAAAGCTAGCAAGCTGGTTCCAAAATGAAGCTCGCAGGCTGAGAGGAAGAGCATTTACAATATGGAATTGATCCATTTTAAGCATTCTAGTTGGCAAACGTGTTAGAGGGAAAAAAAAAAAAAAAGAGGGAAAAAAAAATCAGAGTCTGCAACAGATAATCTGGCATGAATCAGGAACAATATTTTGTAGGTGGGCCCAGCACAAAGCAAGGTCCATTAGGCTCAAAGGACACTGCAACAGAACAATGGAAGCAGACAGGAAGTCTGCACTAATAAATATGTCCATTGGGTCAGTGCCACTGCCTAGCATGGCATAGATACATACAGAAGGATTATACGCTAAATGGTGCAAACACGGTCCAGTCCATCTGTCATAAGCATTAAGTCCAAAGGCCACAGGTGCAGATGACACTAAAAAGTAAAAATTACACCCAGAGAGAGACCACTTCATGTAATATGGAGAAGAAAAAAAAACAAAAACAAAAACAAAAACAAAAAAAACCAGAAAAACAAACCAAAACAAAATCCAGTGATTTGTTTCCAATCAATAAATGTTCTCAGAATGTCCTTGGCAATCTCTGCTTCTTCCTTTCCCTCTGTCATTGTACATGCATAACATACATTTTATTTTACAAAAGTACTTTGAGCATTCCGGGCTAGTTTTTATTCAGCTAAATAAATTTAATTGATTTTTCAGAAAAAATGGAAATAACAAAGTAAGAGTCAGTCCACTGTGTGTTGAGAATAGGATATGTTTTCCCTTTGGACATGGAATCTGTTAGGTTCCAGTTATATCTTGCTTGAGAAATGTTCCCATAGTAAAAAGCTTAATAAAAAGGAGGAGAATGTGCTTCTCTCTCTCGTAGTCCAGGTAAACAGAAAGGAAAGTTGCATCCTGTTAAGTTCCAAAAAGAAGTAAAGAATTTCTGCTCTTCAGTAATTTTACTTAATTGGTTTCTCATACTGAAATATCTTTAATATGCTCTCTATAACTGTAGATTATGTACATAACAATGTATACACACCTCAGAAAATGCATTATAGAAGGATTTCATCTGCCGCAGTTTTCTTCAATAACAATCACGACAGACTGGTAACCAAATATCCAGGGTTAAATGGGACAAGACCACCAAAAAAGGACCCTAAGAACAGTTCATCCAAGTGAAATGAATCCCCAGATAAAACACTGGCACTCCAAGATTTTATCATTAGTTACCAAATCAACTGTATCGTAAACCTATGGAAATAAGAATTTCAAGTTTTCCAGCCATTCTTTGATGCATTTGTAGAACTTGTACAAGCACTTTTCAGGTTGCCAGCTGGTTAAATTATGCTAATTCTTTAGCAATACTTTCAAAAGAGTTTTAAAACTATAACCAAATGCAACACATTTTTGATGGAGTTTTAGACAGTGTTAGATCCCTGGTTTAACAAAGAACCAAAAGCCATCCAAGAATATCGTCATATTCCAGTTGTATAAGTCCATTGAAATTCTTGTCAATCCTAGTGTTGTTTCAGACACAGAAGTAGTTTTATTCATACAAAAAACTCTGGAACTTTTTTCGCTGCAAGAACAAGCAATATCTTTTCATCTTTAGTCAGCATTGTCCATTGTGCCTCATTCACTTCACTCAGGAAATCTGATCTCCAGAAATCACTGAATAAACCTGATGCCTTTGTGATAGCACTGGCCACAAGATTATATAAACAGGTGAATAGGATGTGCTGCATTTTCTCTTTCTTCTGGACAGATTTTTTGTAACTGGGCAGCAAATGCTATAATCACAGAAATTACTACACATGTTATTTCTTTGTTGCACTTGCTTGTATTACTGTAAAGATTTAATAATACAGAAATGAGTCAACAGAATGTTATTTCCAAAATATTAAAGAATCATTCAAAAATCCCAAGTTATAGAGTTTTTAATTTTTAAGAGATACATACCCATTAAGCAAGTCTTTGTGTATGATCTCTACAAGAGATCATAGAATCATCGAATGGTTTGGGTTGGAAAGGAACTCAAAGATCATCAAGTTCCAACCCCCCTGCCATGGGCAGGGACATCCTCCACTAAACTAGGTTTCTCAAAGCCCCATCCAACCTGGCCTTAAACACTTCCAGGGAGGGGGCATCCACAGCTTCTCTGGGAAACCTGTGCCAGTGCCTCACCATCCTCACAGTAAAGAATTTTTTCCTAATATCTAATCTAAATCTGCCCTCCTTCAGCTTAAAGCCATAACCCCTCGCCCTGTCACCACATGCCCTTGTAAACAGTCCCTCTCCAGCTTTCTCCTAGGCCCTCTTCAGGGACTGGAAGGCTGCTATAAGGTCTCTGTGGAGCCTTCTCTTCTCCAGGCTGAACAATCCCAACTCTCTCAGCCTGTCCTCATAGGAGAGGTACTCCAGCCCTCTGATCATCTTTGTGGCCCTCCTCTGGACTCACTCCAACAGCTCCATGTCTTTCTTGTACTGGGGCCCCCAGAGCTGGATGCAGTACTCCAGGTGGGGTCTCATGAGAGTGGTGCAGAGGGTCAGAATCACCTCCCTTGACCTGCTGGTCACACTTCTTTTGATGCGGCCCAAGATACATTTGGCATTCTGGACTGCAAGCACACATTGCTGGGTCATGTTGAGCTTCTCATCAACCAATACCCTCAAGTCCTTCTCCTCAGGGAGACCTTGCTCTGACATATATCAAGCCAGCCAATTCTCAAACAACCACGACAGGAATAAGTAAATGTGACACCATACCCAGCATTGCAAGCAAGGCTTACTTATCACAGTCACTGCTGTGACACCTGCTCTTGCAATGTGAGATTACTTATTTCCCATTAGCTTGAAATTTAAGCAGAGTATGCTCCTGTTTCCATTCACTCACTGTAACTCCCAAGTAGCCATTCCCTGACAGACAGGTTCCTGTGCCAGGAGGTATGGAAGGAATCTAAAGAGGTTTCAACCATCCATCACTAGCAGTCATCACCCATGCTTTTATCTCCTACTCCCTTCACCACGATAGTGGCAACACATGCGGTCTTGGCTGCTCTGAGATCCTCCAAAGCTATGGGATTGTGTCCTCATTCCCTCTGCAGATCTGCATCATAGTATCACCACTGCCTTGTTGTCTGAAGCAGGCAGGGTCAGGAATGACTAAACACATCAGAGGGAATCTGCACTCCTATTCATTTCCAGGTTGCATCCTGTCCTAGATGCCATGCTGGTGGTCACATAGTCACGGAAATCATGTATCTAGCATCCTGAAGTATGGCTGTCCCACTGTACTGCTAATATTTAAATTAAATGTTTAAAACAGAAAAGCCATATGAATATGTTACCATTTTTCTGAAAGTGAAGATGCTACATAGTTACACCAATTATTATTAAATTAATTTGTTTGCTATCTACCTTTTCTGCTACTGTTCACCAATAGCATCAACTAAGGATGATGCTCCTTAGGGCTCAGGAAAGCAACAAGGCTGCTACCTGGGCCCTGCCTGGAGTTAAAGCTAACTGAACAGGACACGCTTACACTACCTATGTAAACATGAAAGGAAAATGAGAAACTATTGAGAGAAAACGAAATGAGAAGCTAATAAACTTTATAGATAGCACACTGAAGAATGGCTGGATTTCACAAGCAGTTGAGAGAGAGTTATGTGATCACCGGTTAAACCTCACAGACAGTTGAAGGGGAGCACCGGGGACCTTCTGGTGGTCATGCAAGACCAACAGTGCTCAGGCAACTGTAGCAGAAATTCTATGCAAGGCCACAAGTACATCAGCAATGATATCAGAAATACTGGCAAAGAGATATAGCAAAGCCGGGACCAGTGGGGAGAAATAAATTGGGGCAGGCTGGTTTTTGGGAGGAGACTGAAGCAGGAAAGAGTTAACCAGAGAGGTGAAAAGGAGCATCAAAAAGTAGAAAAGGAAAAGGGAAAGAAATAGAAAAAGTGATTAAAAGTCATGCAAGTCCTGTGAGCAATGCTGCCTGAGGGTAGCTGCTGGGTAGTCCTGCATTTGATGAGCACAGCTTGAGTCAGGGCAACAAACCAAACTTGTAAACATATAATGCATATATCAAACTTGCTTCTGCAATCAGGGTGGGGGACAGGTGCTTTGCCTGGGCTAACACCAGCATGGGACAGATTGAACATCCTGGTACCACTCTGTTGGTGTCCATTCCAGGGCTGATCACATTGGTATCCTCCTAATATCTTCCCAAGTATAAATCCATACAGTACAAGACTGATTACAATATATTCCACATTCCCAAGTAGAGTATTTTCTACCAATTACCCAACAGTGCTCATGAACCCTATCCTTGACCATTTAGCCCCCTGACCTCACTGTTAGTCATGTTGATTTGGCATAAGGAAGACAGGCTTACTAATACCTGCTAATCACTCTCTTTGTTCTCCTATTTTAACTTCCAGACAAAAAGGCAACAGATTTGTTATGACTTCCTTGACACACTTCTTTCTTCCTAAGCAAAAGTATTCACATCAAATTTCAGGGGGAAAGAACAAAACCAGGACATAAGCATCATCAAACTAAACCAAGGCACAGTTCAGAATCCATAGGCCATTGGTTCCCTACCAGCAGCATTCACCATCCTGACCACAAACACCTGTACTCAATAGATAAGGACTGCTCCACAGGAAGGATCTTCTCAGCAGGCACAGCAGGTTCAGAGACCTGGTAAGCAATCAGATTACATCTGGAATGCCAGTTTTTTTACATTTTCCATTATTACACATGTGAACACAATATTTTGCCCTTACAAAGTACTGCATCACTACATCTACTGCCTAACTGCGAGGGAAGCTCTTGCAACATTTAGAGATTCATTAGAGCTCCTTAACAGCCCAAATTCACCTGACGCATGGGAATGTGTGAGCTTCCTTAGGAGGCAGGAGCCGTTATCCACTTAAAAGGAAGATGTTATTTCAAAAGTTGCAACACTATTATTCTCTGCCTAAACATGATTTTTTTTTTTTTTTCTTCCCTCCCCCTACAGGAATCCATTCTCCAGATTAAACAAGCCCTGCTTTCTCAGAGTCTTCACAGGGCCTGCCTCCAACCATCTTGGTAGCTCTCCGGTGAACTTGCTCCAGTTGATCAACATCTGTCTCATACAGGGACACCCAGAACTGTATGTAATATTCTAGGTGTGGCCTAGTTAGTACCAGGTAAAGGGAAGTAACAACTTCCTTTGATCTACTGGCTATTCTGCTGTTGATACTGTCCAGTTGTTTGTTAGCTTTCATCACTGTCAGCATACAACATTTAACTCACTGTCCAGCAAGACACTTATGAAGTTATGAAACAGGATGCATTCCTCCACAGACTCCTGAGGAACTCCACATAACATAGACATCGAGGCAGAATATGAACCATTAGCCACTACCTTTTGAGTCCAATGATCCATCCAACTTTCTACTCATCTAGTAGTCCATTCATCTACTCCATAATAACCCTGCTTGAATATGAGGATGTTGTGGGAGATTGTGCCAAAACCCTTGCTAAAGTCAAAGCATATGACATTCCCTGCTCCCCTTAACTACAAATCCAGTCAATACAGTCATCTCATCATAGAATCCAACTGAGTTGGTCAAGAATTAAAATCCATGCTACTCCAAATCACTTTTGTGCAAGAAAATTTTGTATAAGCATACCAGGTATAAGCATTCACATTCTCTGTGGTCATCTTTAACACTAACATTAAGCTACCAGAAAGTCTTTACTCATACATTTTCTCTGAAGTAGTATAAATCTGCTAGCAAAATGGAGTAATTTTGACACATGAAATCACATGATTAACACTTCTATAGGACTATTACTAATAAAATTATTACTGAGAAAAATAGATAAAATATTGCTGTGAGTCAGGTTCATGGGAAATGACATGTGTTTCTGCTTCGTGCTGTTTAAAGCCACAGCTAGAATTTTTTAAGAGTTTTATCCATATTCCATGTAATTTTAATTAAACATTTTCTTAGGTTTAACATCTTAATTCCTGGAACCAAATCAATGTCAACATGAACTTGTTGAGATCATAAAAAATATTAATGAGCTCCCAACTAGTATTTTCCTGTGGAAATGTCTTAATGTTCTGTATATATTCATATACATAGATAGATGATAGATAGATAGATAGATAGATAGATAGATAGATAGATAGATAGATACTTAGATAGATATAAAACTTTAATGCATTAATAAAAATACAATATATGTAAACATAGATTAAAAGTTTTCAAAAAGGCATATTTCTTGTTCTGGACCAACATAAAATCCCCAAAGAATAGTCAAATAATGTGGTCGAATAACATTGTTAATCATTGTATTTTTACAGTGTTGGGAAAACCTAGTGCATACAACTGAAACTGAGATTTGCCTTTAGAGTACAAAAGGAGAAACTAAGACTAGGTATTTGTTAAATATTTTCTATTCTGTGAAGCCTATTCTTAATAACATATACTATGGAAGATCTTTTTAATGTATTACAATTTGTTCATAAAAGAGTTATTCTCTAGAGTAGAGCCAAACATAAGATACACTTTTAGAAGAGGCTTGTTAAAAACATAAATGTCTTCAGAAACAACTTTGCTTGTAAACATAATCATGAATACATACTACAGAAACTGAATTCACATTTGTTTGGTTTACAGTTAAGGTGACAGTGTGAATATTGACCTCTTAGAAATACATAAGAGAAATGATTGATAGATTTTCTATGAATTGATTTTCAGAGTTTCTAGAAAGCCTTACTGCCACCTATACCTCAGGGTTAATGTTGACATTATAAAGGCCACAGGTCCTCAGCCTCAGGCCACCCCATACAACCAGTTTTTTTCTATTACTGGGATATCAAGACTTGGGTTCAGCATCCTATTGATTTCAGTGGGGGGCAAAGAATATCAAGGAGAGATTGGAATCTAAAGTTTATTCTTGACATATGAGAAAGTGAGGAAATGAAAAATAAAAGCCTAGTATTGGCTTGAGCTACACAGTGAAAAGGACAGGTAACATTCCCAACAAAACTCCAGGATAAACTGAAAAAAAAACACCACAGCTATACCATCCATTCTAATACAATCAGGGAAAAGCACCATTTCTGATCCTTTAAGCACCTTAGAAGCCAAATTGCTCCACAGACATACATCACTAAAATGGTAAAACCACCAAAAATGAAACCACTATATTGATGTTTTCTTGTGATATAGAGTACAGTTCCCAGAATTATACCAATTCCTTAGGCTGTCCTTTTATTTCTGAAATGGGTGAAAAATCTATCTTTTTTCTCCCTGTGGAATGTTTGAATTTACAATTTATTTGCCTACAATTATCATTCTAATTCATTTGCTCTGATCTATTTTAGGTTATTTTTCAATCTGTAAATTGATAACATATTTACAGGTAAGGAACCTTAATTAACTCAATTTCTAGTGCAAATGCCACAGTTTCCTTGTTTATATGAAGAGATTTTAACTAGTGCTGCTATCTCAATTACTGATCACCACTGACTGAATTAGTAGTATTTCCATCTGGACACAAGCCCACAATTTTTTGATACATGCTTAAAGAGAACACACAGCTTTATAGTTAAATGACAGATAGCTCCATATCAAGTAATGCAAAAAATGTTGGAAGTGACCCCTATGTACACTAAGAATGGAGAAATTTATCCCTGACTTAAAAAACAACCAAACATAAAACCCAGCTACAGAACAATAGGATAATTTAACTCTGCATAGCTACTTTGCAGGGAAGAATTTTTAAAATCCAGCAAAGAAATAAATCAAAAACACCAGAAAAGAGGGACAAAATGAGAATATAATGTTACTATACCTGTAAGAATGTATGAATGTAATACCACAATCAAGAAAATATCAAACATTAATCTACCAAGAGACTGAGAACTTCAGTGATAAGACAGACCTTCTGTTCCTTAATCATGAACAGCTCTGCTTTAATCTTCTATCTTTGGTCTGGATACAGATAAGAATAGCAAACTTTTAGCATAATATTGCACTCGATTGAACTACCCATTTCCAACAACATGATTTTGGTCGCTGAATTTTGGGGGTTTATATCCCATATGTTACAGAAAAAAAAGCAGACCAGATGTTCATGAAATTTAACATGTAAACAAACTTTATTGAAGCAATAGAAATACTTGGACTTTTGGACTTCAGCATTGACTAGCTAAAACCAGAACATTTAGTATGACAAGAACCAACCTAACTTCAACCTTTGCACTACTTTTCAGGAAAAGCATTTGAGGAGGAGACCTCCCTCTCAACAACTAATGAAGAATATCAGTTACTGTAAATGAGCCGTTCTGCTGTGGCTCAGCAAAATACAACTTCTTACACCCTTTTTACCCAATAAAAGATGAGAGAGAAGTGAAAAAGGCAATAGGAAAATATTGTATGCCAAAATGGTATGGACATCAGAAGTTTACCTGGGGAAAGAAGGTGGGTTTGACTTTCGGATTCAAGCCTATTTTCTCAAAATGCAATCAAAGCCATGAGTGAAATCAATATGAGAAGTTGTTTCTCTACTTCCCTTTAAAAAGAAGAAGAACTGAACTGAATTGAATGGAGCTGACTCCAAGCCTTTGGTAGGAAATTTGGACTCAAAATAGAAATTGTTATTTAACATGCCATCGCTCACATGCCACATTGTTAGACTGGATTATTTTAAGTTTCCTTTGCCTCAGGGAAAAAAGAAAAAAAAAAAAAAAAAAAGTTGAAACAAGCTTGTGGAGCTCCTAGTCTCACCACTGATTCAAACACCAAGACTTCCAGCGACTTCGTCAAAACCAGGATTTTACACTACACCTGTAAAGGGAGATCTTTTGCAAGATCTGTGACATGATGTTACAGTGACAAAAGCGTGGAAAAAACATATCATGGGTCGGATATGCAACAACAGTTTGTGACCCTCTCTACCTCAGTTTATACTGTTGCTAGCTGTTACAGTTCTCAGGGAATCTCTCCCTGGCAGTCATCCTCTCCTGCAGCCCTCTGAACTGTGCTCACACTCACGCCGTCTGACTCTACGGCACACAACAGAAGTGCCCGTGAGAAGGAGTTGCAGAGTGTCTGTCCAGTACTTGTCACTTTTAAGTGCACAATAAAGCACATAAAAGGAAAGTACAGTTTCCAGTGCCTCCATAATCAATTTAAAGAAGAGCATGAAAAGTAAGCAGGACAAGTGAAGAAGATTTTCAAAATTTTTCCCCATTTGTATAGTTCTTTTATCTCTGAATATACTGCAAAATTTCTCCCTAAGCTCATAGACAGCATATGTAAGTCAGTATTGAAATCAAAATAGAACATACCATCTTTATCTGGTGATTATTTTTTTTTTTTGGTAAATCTTTAATATTCAATAATTACAATTTAATAGCAAGGTAGTTTTCAAAGTACTTGGTTAAAGTGCAAGGAAACAGAATGGGGACAGGCAGGTTGCTCTTTCTAGATCTACAGAAAGCAGCTTGAAAAGAAGCTTTTCAGAAATGAGCTTTTGCAGCTAATATGTATTGAAGGATCTTTTCATGCACTGACTATACGCGATGATTCTTTTCCTTGCTTTAAATCACAAAAGGAAACCACGAGCAAACAATGGCTTTAAGAGGTGAAACAAAAGATAATTCAACTTTATATACAGTCTGTCTGCCTCTCCCTCTCTCTCTTTCTCTGTATCTATGTGCATATACACAAAGAAAAGACCTTTAAAACAACACTTAATGGTAATTATTCAAACTTGTTACCTAAAATGAGATAAAATTCTTTTGTTATTCTGCCTTCAAGTATGTGAAAACTTCATTCCTAAAAGTTATCTTTTTTATACTAATTTTTTTCAACATAATGATCAGTTATCATTTATCACTGCAATATATGTAATAGGTATTACACATTAGTTTCAATACTGATTCCACAAAATAAGGTTTCCAGCATCTCTCTGCAAGCCATAACATGCTGCAAAATGCATGTTGTTGCTTAAATTACTCTGTTTAAACAGTCCATCATTATCATATTATCCCAAGTATTTTTAATCTATCTTTCGAAGAGGACAGGACTATTGACTGTAAGCCACTGTAAGCCTTTACCATATTTTAAAGGAAAAGTTAAAGATCGAAAGTAGAGCATAAATACACAAAGCTTTGGCACTCCACTTCCATTTCAGCACTCTGTACTGACCTCTACTGGTTTATCAATCGCAGCTTTCATAAATATTAAACAGTTTACTTTTATTGAAGTCTCGCCCTCTCTTGTTCAAATTCGGGTAAAGTGTATTCCACCTCGCCAACTTCTCCCTGACTGAAGGTCAAGAAGTGATCAGGCTTCCAACTATTAGTGGCAGTTTACGTGTGGGTGAGACACTATGAAAAATCATCAGTTAAAAGCCCCTAACAGTACACATACAGCTGTAGAAAGATATTAAAATCAGAAAACTCCATCTTAACACTTTGGGTGTATTTTTTATGACTGAATAATTTATCACATTTGTTTGATTCAACTGCTGTCTCAAGTCTGCATCATTAGCTGTTTGGCATATAGCATCTGGGGTTGTATTGTACAATACCCAGCATGTGACCCATGATGAGGACCAGAAATATTACTGCAACCCAAATACAAAAGTTGTGAATATAAATTCATCATCTCCAATCTTCCTCATTTGACAGACTTCTGCTTCAGACAACACATTTGCCTCTAGAAGCTTCTTCAGAAGAAATATTTGCTCTAATTAGGACAGAGTTTGCAGCTTATCTACCACACACCAGTGGATCAAAGTACAGTAGCAAGTTGGATGTTATAAAAGTATCACTTTAAAAGCTTTGTCAAACCAAAGTCATTATCCTGCCTTACTGGGAGCAGCAATGCACTCACTGCATCTTTTATACTGCTAAATGAAGTTCAACCCATTCACTTTCTTACTGATCACAAGAAAAAAAGCAAATCTCGAGTTCTTTATGTGCCTTACAGTAAAAAGCAACTCTAGTTAGTCAGAAGTAAATGAACAAACTTTTCCATCCTCATTTACCAAAAAACACTTTCATTGTCAGCAGCACTAAAAACTTTCCAATTTTAAAGGCCTATTTTTAGATTTCTTTGTTATGCACGTCTTCAAGTATGAATAACAATTTTACATATCGTGAGAACTTTATTTCCTCTCACTGCTCTATCAGCGACTCCAAACAATTTTTTCTTTTTTTTTTTCTTTTTTTTTTTTTGGTAAGTCACCTGTACTGGCTGCAAAAAAATGATTGTTGACCACACAAGCAACGAAGCTTTGTTGTGCTGTTGGTAAACTAGTAAAGCAAATCACATATTGTTAATTTAATTTCAGAACAGCAAGATGCCTATTATTCATGAAGCTATTTTGTGTAATAATGCATTTTTCTTTCTTTTTTCATAAAAACCTCTTTAGATCCTGAATATTAAAAATTACTCAGATATTCAGCATGAATCTATATTTTTATACTCTATAAATAAATATCTGAAACACATCCCTTTAAAAAATAAAAAACAAAACAAAACAAAACTCCAAAAAACATCTTCCCCGACTTCTTGAACACTCAGATTTCTCTCCCTTCTTTTACCACCGCTGAACCTTGCACCGCTTCATCCCAAGGCTGTCAGCACTTCGAACCAACACACTAGAGCATCCCTGAAGAGCCGCTGGCAAGCAGGGCTTCCCCCCTCCGCGGCGGACAGGTGCCGGGTCCCCCCGCCGCCAGCGGCCGCCTTCCCCCGGGCGCTGCCAGGCAGAGGGAGGAGAGGGGGTGCCCGCCCCGCCCCGCACCCCTCAGGGTACCACAGCCCCCTTTGCTTTACGTCCAAGCAGAACTGCCAGCGGCGGCCCCAGTTTTAATGCCTGTGATGAAAAGACACACATGATCTTACCCCGAAAATGCACTGATACCAGTTTGGTTTCTTCTTTCCTTCTTACCTTTACCTGTCGCCTGGTGCTGCTGGGTTTGCCACGGCTCAGGTTCTCGCACTGCTGCTTCTAGGACTTGGATGAGCAACTGGATCTGATCTGCTTATTCCGTTCTGTATTAAAAAGAAAACATTTTGATGTTCTGTCACTAGAATTGGGCCTTTGCTCAACACATTAGAGCAAGTACATATTAGTTCTGAGATTCGCAAATCAGCATCTTTTTCCGTAAGAGGGAAATAGAAAATCTTAAGACTTCTTATAACTTACGAAGGAATGAAAGACATTGATTTTCACTGAACAAAGTGTTGATTGGATCACCACGAATCCATCTTCTTTCCAAGGGGCATTTTAAAGCAGTACTTTTGGTCAGCTCTGTGCAAAATATTCCACAACAGCCCAAATAACTTTTTTCTTTACCTCTAGTATCCAAGTGAGGTCACATTCTGTTAAAAACATCCTGTCAAGCTTGGTACAAAAGGGCTCCAAAGAATCAGAATGCAGAAGCTATGCAACTTGCTGACTAACTTTGCTCTGTGTTATTTACCAACCACACAAAGAAAATGCTGTCTATTCAAAACACAGTTCAAAACTCTCTTCACAGAAAGTGAGTGAACAAACAGTCCCATGTCCGATGCTGTAGTCACATCTCCCATGAGGCCCGGTGATAGCTCTGGGGCATGGGACGGAGTGACACCACCAGCAGTCACTACAAGGCACTTTTGTAAACAAGTTGTGTGTGTGTGCAGAGGAGGAGGAGGAGGAGGAGGCGGGTGTTACTTTTCCTCTGTCTTAACATTAAGCTACATTTGCTCTGTCATCTCAGAACTTCAGTCCTGCTTACTCTACCGGGTGCATTTGCCCTAGTACTTGCATGATATTTTCCTCACTATAACCTTTGTTTTCTTCCAGAAGGGATCTGAACGGAACATCTGCAATTAGTGTGGGATCTAGATTTAGAACCCTGGAGCCAGGGCAAGCAGCAGAAGCTAATTCAGAGTCTTCCAGCCCTGTCACAGAAACAAAGGAACTCAGTGGCTTACCCTACTTCACACCCAGCAAAAGTCAAAACACCTGTGGCAAGTCTTTTGCTCTGGTTCGTTAAAGAAGTAGGCCTCAGATACAAAAGCCGTGCTCAAGTTTCAAGTGCTCAGTATTCCCAAAGTGGGAATTCTGACCAAACTTTATGACTTTGCCTCATTATACAGTTGAATTCTTAAAGCAATTTGGGATTGCTCTAAAAATCAGAGGAACTTTAGATTTTGCAGATTTCAAGTANTATTCCTAAAATCATAAACCTTCTCCACCCACTTTCATTAATGTGAACCCATCTATTCTTTGGAAACTCTTACCCCACTAGTCACAAAGCCACACATTGGCAGAGAAGCAGAAATTTCTTCAGCTCTCTATAGGAAGAGAAGTACTATGTAGATCCAGCCCTTCCAGTACTGGTCGCTGGTCTCTGCTAACACCAAGACACTCCAGTGCTTTTTTTTTATACTTACAGTAAGTCACAAAAACAACTACTTCCAGATGCGGAAAGATGAAAAATTGTTCTCATTGATTTCTCATTGATGTCTTCGTAATTTCATTCTTTAACTGTCAGACCAGCACTGGAATCCTCTTTCTGCCACCCGATCCAAACCATCCTTCTTTCTTATCTATATTGCAGCCCTTGCCATGTTCGCATTTTTTTTTTTATTCTATTTTTTTTTACAACTTCCTAGTATATATTTTTCTTTATGCTTTCAAAGGTCTAAAATACAGGTGTTATAAAACACCTATCATGTAGGTTTGTGAGAGGATAATGTGAGACATGATGACATTATGTTGTAAAATAAACACTAGTCTGCTTTTCCTCTCGTGGGGTATGGTTCTGCAGCGTAAACCTATGTTCTGATCTCATCCCAAGTGAGAGACTTGTAGCAGTTTTCACAGGTTTGTGACATAGGTTCTTCCAAATCTTTATTCCAGGAACAAGGATCATTCCAGATATGACATAAAGGACATTCAATTGCTGATACACTTTAACAACTGAATGATTCATGACCAATAATTGGATAACAAAAGTATAGCTTTTAAAAAAGCTTTATAGAAATACACAAAACCTTAAACTACCTAGCTATATTTCTTTTATCAATACTTGAAAATAATGCCTTTAAAATATTAAAGATTAATGATCTTGCAAGTAGAATTGTCTAAGTATCCCTCAGGATTTTTACAACAAATGTGATTGTTTCTCAGTACCCAACAAACATCCCATCTTTGGTCAGAGCCTGCAGTTGTGCCTTGTCAGGCAGTGCCATTCTCCAAAAGTAATCACTTAGAGATCGAGTGAATCTTCACTTCTGCATAACAGCTGAAGATACTACAACAGTTGCTCTTGCTTTTTAATGTAGACTTTAAAAAGTATCAGAGCCAATAGGAAACTTTCCACTGATCTTTGTATATTTGTTTTATTTTTATTTCAAGTTTACATTATAAGATCTTCTCATCTCATTAAAATTAGCAATATATTATAGAACAGTATATGTATATTCTTCCTCTTTCCCAATAACCTCACAGCTCCACTTAATTATCTGTATCTCAGGAACGTATACTCTGCCTACCAGAGTACTGCAGTATACAGGAGGTTAGTGATTTTCACAGCATCACCATGAGGTCAGAAAGTTCATAATCCCTGTTTAATGGACTGGGAAGACCTCAGTTAGGTCTTCCTTTTAAGCCTTTTCTGAGCTCTAGTACCTATTTTTAAATAGGTCAGAGCCAGCATGCAGAAGGCTGTATGCAAGAGCAAGATCCACAGAACATTCAGCCTCCTAAGTCCAAATATCTGACTGATTTTCTCTTCTCTATTATTGATCCTGCACCTAGATTTTAAAAGGTACACCTTGCTTTTATAGGGAAATCTACCAAACTGTGATGTGAGTTAAAGGAGTCGAGCATTTTAGAATTGCATTCAGATCATACTCCTTTTCCAGACTGTTATAAAAGAAAGAAACAAGCCTTTTTGTGTGTGTGTGTTTTTGTGTTTTTTTCTTTTTTTGTTAAAATCAGCAATACCATTGCAAAAAGAGCAATAAGTGAAAATGTCGCTGTGTTATGGAGACAGTTTCGTGTTCTCTTTTTTATGCTGTGGGTACATTTCTGTTCCGGTGGCTTTGATGCGCCTGAGATTACGTGTGCAAGAAGCTCTGTAATTTGCAACCTGGCATTCCATGTCCCACACATACAATGGCACTCTCTGAAGGGCACCCATTAGGCACTGTCCTTCCTTTGGAGCCTGACTGGAGAAGAATACCTTTGCCTGGATTTTCTGAGGTCTGAACTGTCAGCCGTTCAACCTGACGAGGATTATCAGATTGTTTTATTTATGAGTCTCAAAACTGAAACAGCAAAATCACACTCAGATTCTCAGAAGTTCCTTCTATCCTGCAATCTATTAATTCTTTAACAATACCAACAGCAGTCTGTAATATGTGCTTTTCAAAAATTACCATATATTTCAGTCTCATGGAGAAAGAGGGTTAGAAAGTTTAAGTTTTGATGTTGATTCACCAAATGTAGATCATATGGGAGCTAAGATATAAACCTAATAATGCATTTAATGGTAAAGACCCTTCTCTCCCTCCCCAACAGTGCCACCAGGGAAATGAGACCAAGCAGGTTGGTTCTCATTCTCCAGACAGAGGAGCACTAGCTGCAGTCGCCAGCCTGCTGCAGAATTCTCTGTGGATAACAGGCAGAGTTGGCAAACAAAAGTGGAAGGGGGCAGAAAAAAAAGAAACAAAATGCTTTTTCTGGCTATTCACAAAATAGACCCAGCACTTAAAACACCAAATCTAAATGCATAAAAAAAACCTGGGCAAGCCATGCAAAAAAACATTTAGTTAGGTGTCTAATAACTCCAGGAGCAATGTTGGATACCAACCCGTCACATGCTCCCATCAGGTGGGTTTAAAAAAAAATAAAACAAAAGAAGATTTTAAAAATCTCATGCTTCCTCCTTTTCCATGTAATTACCATGAGTTACAGCTGGGGGTGATGCTGCAGAGAGAGGTGGAGGGAGTGAGGTGAATTTGAAACAGATAAAAGCTGGGTAAACCACTCCAGTAGTCAGGCTCATGCAAAAGTACTTAACCAGAAACAAATGCTGCTGATGCTTTTGTTCTGGTCTTTCACTGAAGCTTATTCTGGCCCTCTGATGTGCCTCCTATAGGTTGCCTCTGCCAGGCAACTGTGCATGTGTTCACAGTCCCAACTGCTAGCACCACATTTATTTATTTATTTTCAACCCAAATAAACTCCTAATGGCTTAACATAAAACATTTGGAATTTTTTTTCTTTTTTTTTTTTATGCACACTAAATAATAAAAAAGCCAGAAGCACAACAGGCCATAAGGGAATGAAAGGGATGATTGTTCAAAGCCCTATTAAAAGGTTCATTGCTTTATTTATATATATTTTTAACAACACAATTTCAAAGCCTTTTAAAGTAGACTCCTCCTCCCCAGTTGCCTGCCAAGACAGTACTTAGCTGAGGGAGGGAGTGGCTGCTCTTTAAAAGATGATGGTATCTATTAGAGAGCAAGGGAAAGAGAGATACATAAAAAGGCTTTCCCAAAAAACAGTTGTCCAGAAGGGCCAATGAAAAGAAACAAAAGGTATGAGATGTGGATTAAATGGAAAGAAGATGGGAACATTAAAATGGAGCCCTGAGAGACAGAAGAGATTTTTAAAGCAGAAACGACTCTGCTAAGGTCCTTTCAGTTACTCTATTATACTAACTGTGCTCCATAGTTAGGCATTGGTCAGGTAGTAATCGTGAAGCACTTCACAAAAATTAACTCTGATGGCCCTTTTTCATGAGGTAGGTGAGGGGCAGAGACCCACTCACAAGCAAGCAGAGACCAGGTTGTACAGCTGGTTTCCACAGAAGACCGGACAACTCTTTCACAGCCCACCATGTAACAAAGCAACAGGCACAGAAAGGTTATTCTTCCCCTTGGTGTGCTGCGTTATTTCATTGCAGGCATCAAGTGACTTATCTGGCTAGAAGACATGTCATGTGCAGTTAAAATATCAGAGATAAAGCTGAGGTCAGTGTTCACTCTCCTTTCTCATAGAAGCAAATATTACAGTCTAGGTCTCACTCTTAGGAAAACTTCTCCACAATCCTCCTATTGTTTGAGACCCTGTTCCCTCAAAATGTTGTCAGCAATCCATCACAGATGTGATCGCAAACCCCCAGATAATTTGTGCAAAGCTGAGTAAAAGCCACCAAATAAGGTCCTGCATTCACATCAGGGAGCCAGTGCAGTCATCGCCGGTGGTATGGCCATGGTGACCTCTGTTGCTAGAGAGATGGTCTGTAGTTTGCTCTGGCTGGAGTTTTTCCCAGCTCATGCTGCCACTCCTAGAAATCAGGAGTGACATAACCCTCTTTTGGGTACGAGAAATTTCCTGTGTAGTTAAGGAGGAAGTGTGAAGAGCTCTACCTTACCTGGTGGACTGCAGAAAGCTACCTCAGCTTGCCCTATCAGAACCATTGGGCTCTGAGGCAGCCTACATCACTTTGGTGATGCAGAAGCCTTTGGTACTTCCCATCTGTTAAGACCAAGAAAGAAACTAGCGCAAGAAGATGTTTTCACTGCAGCTTAGCTGCCAGAACCAAAACAATCCCCTTGAGGGAAGCTGTATAAGAAACACCTCTATTTCAGAACTTAAATTTCATCCTGTAAAACTAAAGGTAGCTTTAACGTTCATTTATATGTTTCTGATATGAAATACCTGCTTCAGTGGAAATCTCCAAATAAACTCCACTGAAAAAAATTCAAGGACTCTTAGGTGCCCAAACTGAGTCATTAACCTCAGTATAAATGCTCTAGATTAAGGTGCAGATAGGTTCTTCAGAGATTATAATTTTCCCTACCAGACTATGTTGCCTGGGTTTGATTTTGTAAATCTCTCAGGTGCTGAGATTGCATATACAAGGCAGAAAAGACTTTGAAAAGTGGTGTAAAATGCCTCCTGCTGCATGACACAGCTCTGAAGCTGCTAGCACACTGACACAGTTCTGAGATCAAACCAAGGCAAACTGCAAAGCTAGCATCTTACTTCAGTGAAATACAGTTTGCTGGGCTTGTCTATTAAAAAAAAAAAAAATCCATTACTTTATTTATCCTCTGGAGCCAAAGAGTGCAATCTTTCCTAAAGCAATCTATGAAAAGGCCTGAAATAACCCAAGGTTACATATCTTAAACTAACAGACTTCTATTGAAAGGAATATTGCTTCTACACCAGTCCCATTGAGTTTTCCATCCTGTATTATGCCATTAATCTGGTGAAACAGTGGCTAAAATGTGATATATGCAGTGAGAATATGCAACTCTTTGAAAAATATATTATACTTAGCCGAAAGAGTAACAGTCCCTCTCCTGCCTGGGGGGGGGTGTACTCCCTATTCAAGCACTGACCCTGCTCATGAGACTTAGAAAGACTACAGCTGAACACACAACAGCAAGGACTGCAGCCACAGACATGAGCTTCCTAGAAGAAAGTATCAAAAGTGTTCTTTCCCACTGCTGTGAAGATTCACTTTCTTAAGTGGTGCTTCAGCATACTTTAAAATATAAGGCTGTATGCGACACACGGTACATGATTTCCCCCTTTATTTTCCAGATAGGCTACTTGAACCCATTAGATGTCTCCAACGAATTCTGTGGGTAGCGAGTGTTCATGGTGAAGGTGTTCATTTCAGAAATCCTCATTTTGAAACGCAGTTTGCTTGAACTAACCGCAATCTAATTAAAACACAATATGGGAACTGCATTTTGAAGTGCCATTAGCAGAGGAGAGATCATCTTGCTACGGGTAATCAGAGAGTCCCTGAGGATGAAGGGGCCAACATCCGACTTCCTAGACATACAGAAAACTCTCCTGAGTTTTACAGACTGCTGAGATGTGAGGGTGATGCTGTTTTACTCAGCTAAAGAGAAAGCCATCGCTTTCAGGTTTGAGAAGAGCTTGAGCTGCCACCCAGTGGAGGCAGGTACCAATTTTATACAAATTCGGTCACAGTAGAAGAGCCAGCTCCGTAGCTCTCCAAGTAATAGCAGAAAAAGTAACCCCATAATGGTGCTATTGATTCTTGTACACCAGTTATTCTGGATCAACATATTTCTTCTACAAGTTCAAACATGGCTTTTCTAAATGCTAGCCTAGGATCTTAGAGTCAGACTGAAATTTTGTCTCCATATCTGCAGTAATAGTTTCTGTAGGACAAAATCAGACTGTTGAATAAAATTCCTAAACAAATAATGTCAATAGACTTGCTATATTATGGTTTCAGCCATATCTTAACTTTTCTTCTACATTTTCTTTTTCAGTCTTATTGCTGTTTATGACCAAATATGTGGCTTTTACACAGATGGGATCACTTGCATTGTAATTTTACTAGCAAAAAATGCACTGCCTTATGGAAATAAACAGCAAGAACAGAGAACATTCCTATAAAACATCGAGATCAGAGTTGAAGTAATGACAAGGCAGATGAGAAAGAAATGTTAATCCTCACGTATTGACCATTAAAGAAAAATTAGGCACAATTCAACACCTAGACTGATATATGTGATACATCATTTTTTTCTCTAACAACTCCCACCTGGCATACTGTCCTGCCCCAAGAACTAGCATAAGCGCACTTCCTCACTGGTTTTCTTTTTTGGCATATTTTACTGCATTTTAAATAGTATTTCAAACACCCTTCTTGTGTACAAGAACCAGAAAGTGGAACTTACCAGGGAAAAAGTACCAGGAACTAGTCTCTTACCAAACTGTGAATGGGGACAAATTGACAGTATCAAAAAGATTTCCACACAAGACATTAGAACTGCTTACTTCAATCTATATTTTGTCTTTTTGTAATCAAAATGGTGTTTTCTGACATATTTTATAGATGGAAATAAGGATAAATAAGTTATCATAAGAATACTTACAATAGCTGCTGAGTATTCAGGCTTACAAAAGCCCTGAGATAACTATAATATCCTCAGAAAACAAGAGTTCTGTTCCCCTAAAACACCGAAACTGTTCACAGCATAGCTCACAATTACTCCATGATCTCATGCTAACTTAGGTATTATCCTGTCTCTCTTACCTGCAGTGCCCAATCCTGGAAAACCCAATTCTCAGACCAGGTATATCAGATTTTATGGAATGCTTCTGGCAACATGGTATTTTTTTCCATCTTTGTCTGACAAGTGTGCAAATCCTTTATGTCTGAATGCAAAGAAGATCATTTTCCTTGTAGGCATTAGTCTTGTTCTCAAATCTTCACTTTATTTGACTTAGAGCAAGTGATGCTTAGATTTCTGAAATGCCTGTAACTACCAGACTGGGAATCCTGTATTTGCTCATTAGCAGCCTCTTCTGTCGAAAGCTATTCTACTTATGAAAATTATTCACCAAAAAGATGACATGTGTCTACTTTATAGCTATATGGTTAAGGCATTCACCTGGGACACAGAAACTTCAGACTCTTGTCTGTGTTGTAATAAGACAGAGTGTTTTGAAGCTCATCTCCCATTCTTTCAGGGGACGCCTCTTACCTCATGTAGTTAAAAAACCAACATCACAAAGCTAGAAAAGGTTCCCAGGAGCATCCCTTCTGGGTCAGGTTACAGAATATGAGGACACATCTCTTCTCAGGCTATAACAGAACAAGTCAGTCCTTAGGACTGCAGCTAAAGAAACAGAGAACTCTGGCTCAAAGTGAAAGGACCTTTTCCCTTGTTTGCTGTGTAGTTTCTGAAGTCTGGAACAAAATAGTACCCTAAAGATTTTCTTTGCTATTTTGAAATGGGAGACTAAAACTCTGTGACTGCACTGGCCACTCTGAATATGTGATTTTTCTATCCTAATCATTGACCTACAAGGACAGAGGTTATTTAGGGGTCTAAGAGTTTGTTGCTGCTGAATTTTGCATTCTGATCAGCCTCATGTTTGAAGGACAGGTCTGCGCCTTCACTTCCTTCTGAACTATACTTCCTGATTGCACAACAGCTTCAACAGACTTTGCACTTGCAAACATTTTATTACCTTTGGGCACTCTTTATACTCAGCTAAATGGCAGTTATTTCTTAAGACTTGTTTGGGGTTTATTCGATTTTTTTTCTGTTGTTATGTTTTGTGGTTTGTTTTGTTGATTTTTTTTTTGGGGGGGTGAGGGTTTTTTTGGGGGTGTGGTGGTGGGTTGTTTGTTTTTTCTTTTGTTTTGTTTTTTTTTCCAAGTCAGGTTATTCTTAAAGAAACCCACTTTGAACAGAGACATCTATATTGCTTTGTGTCTTTGCTGTGCTTTGTGTTCATCTCCACCATCTCAGGAGATGTGATCCATACTTGGTAACTGTCAGTCCTGTTTGCTTGGAGAACAAGTGCATTTAGGTAACTACATTCACGAATGTGGTCTATGAAATTACTGGTATAATGTACCCCTTATCAGTCACTTTTGCAAGACCATGAATGTGTACAGGATTGAAGACATTCAGCATTCTGTATAACATGGGTTTTAATAACAGGAACAACTGTACATTATTTCCTTAGATAGATTTTTACACTCCCAGATCTTCACTAAAAGTTGCCGTTATATATATACCACTATACACTGAGGTAGAGTCCTCAGTTTTCCTGAAGGCTCCTTGAGCTCTGAGATCGTGTTTGCCATTCCTGAGAAAAATTACACTCCTCCATTTACATAGGTAAGTATTTTGGACTACTCAGTGTGTAAAAACTGATAGAGAATCAAACCAAAACTGATGAGTCTTGATGAGTCAATACACAATTGGATCCTCAGGACTTTAAACCCAGAAGCTAAAATTAAAACAAAGCAAAACAAAATGTTTAAGAATAAAACAAAACTGGATTTTGAAGGGTTGTTCTTAGATATCTGAGATGGGTTGGGTTTTTTTTAAAGCTTCAGTACACCTCTGCTGCAGATGCAGAGCAGAAACACCTGACTTGGTATTTGATACAGCAACCTTGGAAACAGAAATCCTGGGAGGAATGTTGCAGGGACATTAGAGTAAAATGCATACAAACAACCTTGGTCCGGAAACAGGACAGCAGGATTTGTCAAGCACGACACAGAGCTCATAAACTGTTCTTTCTGTGAGAATATAGAGGTCTTCATATTAATTGAACCTTAAAAGCTGGGACTGAAAACAGTGCAAGAAAAGAAAAAAGTCTAAGTTACCCTTATTAATATTAAATTTATTTTTGAGGGACAGTAGAGTGCAAACCCGGAGAGTTTAATTCTGGCCAAAATTTTATCTTGAAGCTTTCACTGCTTCTCTCTAGGAGAATCCTTAGCAGTTCAATTAAAACCTCACACCGACTGAGCATTATTAGCAATGGGTAAATCTGAAACCAGGACAGGCTGTGCTCTTTTCCAATGGTTCTGTTATGATTAACAACTTCTGGTCAAAATATTTTTGTGCCACAAGAGGGAGATACAGGCACATAATTTCTTTGTTGAAAATGAAGCAAGGGCCTTAACCTCCTGTAAATGATATTTACCGGGAAAGTTGTCTAGCCCATTTGCTGTCTCATGAACACAGTACGGGCTCTGGTACTGGAAGCTGGCATAGAGGAGTTTCTACTTCAGACAAGAAAATTAGAGAAAACAGGATTAAAATTCAGGGACATTAGATTTTCACTGAGATACAAGGAAGGAAGTATGTAAGAAAATTCGAAGTAATATTCTATGAAAATAATAAAAAAGCTGAACTTCTAAGCTTTTCTCCAAGAAGAAGAGTTTGTCCTAGGAATTTATATGTAGAAAAGATGACTTAGTTCCCATTAAATTAATCTTGCTACTGTATAAGCTAGAGTAATTAGGGCACCAGTATTTTATTTTAGCCATAAGGGAAAGTGTTTAAAACTGACATGATAAGAAAGAATGCTTCTATAACTGTAAGAGAAGAAAAGTTCAGCTAGATGTGTGATGCTGTTAATATAAGTATCAAACTTAGTCATTTGACCATGAACTTCTGTAAATGGAACAACTCACAGCCTGCAGCAATGCAGAAACACTCAGCATGTGGATATCCCTAAAGCTGGTTTGCCTCAAGGTAATGCCTTGAAATGCATTTCTCTACCACTTTTGTAGTTGGGCTGCTCTGAGCTGCCAGTCAAATGAATTTTAGCATTATTTGTTCTCCAGCACTGCATTATATCTCAGTGTCATTAAATAATTAAAAAAAAAAAAAATAAAAATTTAAAAGATGCACTACATACCTTGAAGTATTTGCAAACCAGTATCGATAGTGATATAAACTGAGGTAAGGGAACACTGGGGTATCAGACAACTGTGTTGACGGCAACACATGAATGCAGATAATTAATTCACTGGTACTTGACAAGGGTGCACTAGACAATGTACTTGTTCTGGCAACTGTTGAAACTCATAGCTGTGTAATTTCTAACAATCTAAACTGATTAAAAAACAAGATAGGAAAGAAAGAAGATTGCAAGGCAGAAAGCAGAAAAGGTAGGAAGGAAAACAAGCACTGCTAATGTGACTTATTCAGAAATTAGGGCAGCCCCTTCCCTGCAGTCATCACACTGAACTTAATAATCTTAAAATTATTTTATATTCCTTTGTTCTTCAAAAGAATGATACTCTCTGTAAAAATCAGTAAGAGCTAACACTGGACAATGTTCAACAATTTTATGTTTGAACGCATAACAAAAGTAGTTTGTCTTGTATATTATTTCAATACAGAAACTCCTTTCATTTTGTAGGTTGAATGACATAGACCTGTGTTTCTTTTAAAAGGGATATAAAGTCTGGAGTTATTCAACTTGTTCTCAAAGGTCCTTAACATAATACATTGCTCTGCCTTGCAAAGGCATTTGTTAACAGTGAAACAAATTAGCCTATTGAAAGAAATCCTTGCAGTTTTTTGAGATATTTCCACATCAGGATTTGTAGTTGTATTGCAATGCATTTCAAAGAGGCCAATGATTATTGAAAACTGAAACTAAGTTGCTCAGAGGGCTGCATGAAAAGACATGTTTTGTCTTGACAGAAACATGTTAAGGGGAAGGGGAGAAAGAAGACAAGTAATGGAGAGCCATCAAGACCAACTTTTTTAATGGGAATGGTTGGTTTTGAAACTACTGAAACAATTCATTTTGAAATTGAAGCCAGTAATGGAAAAATAGTGCAGAGAAAATTTCTTTGGCCAAGTTTTCAAGATTTCCATTTTTAATCAAGATTTTTTCTTTATAAACTTAAAATACAGATGTGATGAGGAAAAAAAAAAATGAGACAAGCTCTACAATGTTTTTGCATAGACTTATGTTGTTGTGTTAAACAGAGAACCTGACAAATAGTGCCCAGTGATGCAAAGAATGTTTATGAAAGCTCTGTAAGAAAATTTCACAGTAGAACCCTCTAGTAGTGTTTAGAGTAGTGTAAACAATACAACAGAAACACTACAAAGGTATATAATTCAATGGCAGTTTTAAAGCATCCAAATTTAATATCAGACTACAAAAAAGAGAGAGGATAGATGGATTACAGCCAAAAGCCCCAGGTTCTTCACAACCTAAACTTGAGTGTAAGTTTCATAAATGCACCCTGCCTCTAAAAAGAAAAAACAAAACAAAACAAACTATTCTTTTTATTTTAGAACATTATAATCTGAGAAAAGACACGAATTTTAATGTGGTTTGGGGGCCTCTAACTAGATATTATAAACAAATTATATCTGTAATCCCTAATGAGTGTTCATTCATTTTACTTTTTTCCTAGTTTACTACCAAGGAGCATTCACACTGCAAATCTTAAACACACCCTCTCTAAGATGTAAGAGAAAGCAGTGAGGAACTGCAAATAGATAAAAAGGCAGCATTTTTCTGGATAGAAAAGTCTCGTAAAAGAGACAACAACTCCTGTGTATAACATCAGTCCCCTACTTACCCTAGAAATCCCCTTTATTTGCTCATGAAGAACCCAAATGTCTTTCCTTTGACTGTTTTCCACAGTGGGTTTTTCTTGGTTTCCATAATGTTTTTCTATGTAAATGGATCAGTTGCCCGTTTCTCCAGAAAGAGCCACTTCATATTCCTTTCTACATTCCTTCCAACCTACATCAGGTTTACTTCTCATCTAGCGAAATCTCTGAGCCTTTCCTCACCATCTGAAGATGCACAAAGGTAGGCATCCTTCAAGCTACAATTAGGATCTGATGACCTATATGGTTTCC
Organism: Aramus guarauna; assembly: GCA_013400195.1. Lineage (NCBI taxonomy): Eukaryota > Metazoa > Chordata > Aves > Gruiformes > Aramidae > Aramus > Aramus guarauna. Next base: position 102,484 of record VXBL01007068.1, on the reverse strand, counting down.
TTAACGCACTGTCTGTGGAAGTGCAACTGAATATCAAGGTATTGCCAAGAAGCTACCTGGTATGTGCTCAGCTGAACACGAGAAATTGGTCAGAAAAATAGAAGCACACTAAATGCTGGGGGGGAAAAAAAAAAAAAAAAAAAAGCACTACAAAAGCACAGTTTTGAAGGCTGTGCTAGCAGGTTTATCAGAGTTTTTATAGAGCCAGCTGCTGCCTAACTGTACCTATATTTTAGACCCAGGATTCCAGGCTTCTGCTGTAGATGCCATTTGTTTTCTTCCTCTCCATCGAGCTTCAAGAAAGTTTCCCAGGGCCTCTTCAAAAGGTGTCTCTTCAAAATCAGGGTCTGAGGGAACACAAAGCAGAACTAAACATTTACAATGCTTGCTTTCATCCTAGACTGATGAATTAAATACATTAAATTAATTTTCCTAAGTTGTCTCTGTTTTGCCCATGACAGTAATTGGTAAGGGATATCCCTGTCTTTGCCTCAGACCAAAAGCTTTTTCATCTCATTACCCGCCATTACCACCACCCTCAGGTGTGTTGAGGAGGAGGAGGAGTGCGAGAGCAGCTGGGTGGGCATCTGGCAGACAGCCAAGGTCAGCCCACCACAATCACTGTCTCAAAAATGCAGCAGTCGAAATCATAGCACACCTGCAGCAGATTCCATGTGTCCATGAATGGATCTTCTTTTCTCTCAATATGTAAGTGCATAGCAATGCAGTGGTAACCCAGAAAATACCGTATGGCAACTAATAGTAGAGTTCCAGGCTGTGCTGACATCCATAATGAAATTTTGTGCAGGACAGCCCTTCCAACTTTTTGACCAACCATTTAGAAAGATTTCCTGAAATGTTACTTTGAAAGATAACATTAAGTGAGTAATAACTCGAGATAACAAATTATCTGAGTAAAACTTTCCTTAAAGTTTTGATAAGTCTAATAACTGGAGGAACACACATCTTCACTGAGATGTCAAAACCTCATATAGCTTTTTTAGGCACTTTTACCTACCCATACATTGCAGCCATCGTATTTATAACAAAAGGTAAAAAACCCCAAACAAACCAGGATTTATTACATTAATTAGCATTGTACTGAAATATTTCTTCCTTTTGGGGGGAATTCACGCAACTGTTCCTTGGTAACATAGCTTGTGCAGCACCAGACAGTATGTAGGGATGAGAGTGTGAGAGGCGTATGTGAATGCAATACCCAAAAGGGAATACCTGAACAGAGCTGCCTGAAGAGGGTGTTTGCCCAAGCCCTGGCAACTTTATAGAGGAAATGAACAATGAGCAAGCTTCATAGCACAACTATCAGATGGATGAAACAGTAACCAGGAGGCCATCCGGGCTTTTAAGAAAAGGAGTCAGCTTGACAAGATGTATGAGGCATGAAAATCTGTGATTGTGGGAAGAGACCTGGGAGTGGGAAAGCACTCAAAGCTGAAGTCAAACTGTGTCTGACACTGACAGAAGTCACCTTGCTGCCATCATGACCTTGTCTAGACCTGACACAGCATCCTCCCTGTGCCATGCAGAGACCAGGCTGTGCTCCGGCAATGGCAGAAGGACCCACAGCTCAGGGTGGATGTGGGAACTCATGGGTTGCCATCTCACCACCGCACAGATTAGCAGATTGTAGGGAGCTGCGCGAAGCAAACCTGTCTCCTGCAGGGTGGGCAAACAGGGAAACCCACGCTTTCAGTGAGAGTGGGCATGTGAATAACTATTTGTTCAAGGTGTCTATATAAGGGGGAAAGAAGCATGTGTGCAAGATTACAAATCTTTGGCATTACTTTTTAAAAGGATATTTAGCATTTTGTAAGCATTCATTAACATTTTGTAAGCATTGAGTGAGGCATATCTGCTGTACTTCTGGCATTGATTCGAAATCAGTTCATTGGTTTCCAGTTAACTCTGTGTCATTAATTAATTGTAAAATGTTTCATTCCTTATTTGATTTAAACTACGAGTTGATAATTTTCCTGTGATAACTGCCCATAAGAAGAGAAGAACAGAATTACTGGACAAGCTCCATGTATTAAATGATTCACATGTGATTCAACTACTCCATGTGCATATCTAAACTGATTTAGTTAAAAGAGAACAATGTTAAGGAACCTGGCACTGTGGGATGGATGATTCCAGGCTGAGTCAAAACACTAGAGAAGGAAATGCTACAGCATTTTTCTCTGTGTCTGTGGTCATTATGTCTGAGGCAAAATATTAGACCTTGAGCAGCCTTGCCTGGAAATTTCATGTTTCTTGACTGCCCTCTGTCTTGGTTCTATGTGGCACAGCCTTGTCTTGTGACCTGAAGATAGCAAGAGTTGCATTCCTTGCAAAGATCGAACATAAAACCTGAGCTTGACTTGACTACAGATAACTCTATTTTAATTTCTCACCAGAAGACAGTCAGTTCTGAACATTCACTCGGCAGAAGTTTGCCATCTTCAGGCCACACAGCAAAACTCAACCCTTTGCCCTCATAGCCCCAAAAAGGATTGAAAAGAAAATATATAACAAGAACAAAAGCAAAACCCAATGACAGAACCACAGGGTGGGGAAGAAGAAAAAAAAAAATTATTTCTGGAGAAAATTATCGTCTACTAATAAAAGCCATCAGGTACTGCAAATGCTTTAGAAATTAGGTCTCAGATATTCACGGCCACAAAACGCATTTGTATGTAAATTTAAAATCTAAAATGAATACATACTCTATATACTCCAGTTGAGGTAGAAAAAGGCTGTAGGGTGGAGCAGACTCCCATAGCCACTGTGGATACTCCTCTCTCCTGGATGTTGACTAGCAGTGCTTCTAAATCTGAAGAAGTACTGCAAAAAACCAACTGAATTCATACCCCCCACACACACTCTACAACAGAGAAGTGAAAGCCCTCAGACTTGCAATGTCAGTAGCAAAATAGGAGTGCAGGATTTGAGTGCCCTTTGGGGGTAGAGGGGAAAGAGAGGTCTCATCCCTTTATTGCTGAGCACAGTGAGCCAGTCTATTAATAAATCTATTCTCACAATTTCAAAATTGACTGGTGGATCCACCACGTGTATCTGTTGCAAGCCCTGCTAATGCAGAAGCTCTGAGTCAGTGTAAATTTGAGCTAACAGGCTGTGACAGTGACTAGAGCCTTACTAATAACTCCCAGTAAACAAACTGCTGGCACTGGGAGTAACAGAGCCAGACTTTGATGAAAAGGGCTAGGACCGAACCTAAGAATAATAGCTGAGGCAGGGAATTAGCATCTTTTTAATCATGACCTCAATTACAACCCAACACAAATGACATCCTTTAATACAATACCTGGTGCCAAATGTGGCCACTTTAAATTTCACCCTCAAAGGAGCTGGCAATGATTTCTGGGCTTCATAGCAATAGTTATTAATTTCTTTTCTTATGATGAACTTCTCTAAAGTTGAGACACTACAAAGATCTTTTACATTAATATGGGCAGGTAATAAGGCACTTCTGCCAGTGAGAATACATTAAGAAATACAGAAAACACACTGGAGTGTGTTGACTTAATACACAATCATGTTCAGTGCTTTCATAAATATGTAAGATATTTTCTTTGTCATATTTATACACAGAGACACATACAAACACAAATGACCACACAACACTAGGTCTTCGGGTACTACTGGATAGTTTTCTTATTTTTTCCCTGCATTTGTGTACTTTACTGTTCCTGTGAAAATGACAGATTATTCACACAAACAGAACTATTCCTATCACTTGCTTAAAGAGTCTGGGTCTTCAGCAGAAATCTTATATGCATTTTTTCATGATACCACTTTAGTCACTATTTTTCAGGTCAAGTTCTATTGCTTAAAACTAAATATCAGAGGGTTTGGGTTTTTTGTTTGGTTGGGTTTTTTCTGTCAGCTGAGATCCCAAATCTTGTACACCTAGGCAGGTTTGTTGAAGGCAGCAGGTACATCAGTATTGTGTTAATTGTGTCACATGCCTTCTGTGTGTGCACAAATGATTTTTGAAAGCACATAGCCAAATCATCTAAAAACAGGGATGACCAGTGCATGAAGAAGCAGATTTCCTATAAAATCATGCCATTGTTTACAGTTTGTATCACAATTGTCTTGAATAACTGACTCTTGTGATGAGAGGCTTCGGTTCAGTCTAGTATCAAAAGCACATACATATATATGTATGTGTGTGTATATATATATCTCTCTCTATATATATATATCGCTTCACCTACACAAGTTTTCAGAAATTTACTCTTCTTTAGCTAGCTATCTGGAGAGTATTATTATGTGTGGTTAATGTTAGAATTATATACTGTATGTAATCTTACATGGTATGATTAAAACCTAGTATCAATGAAATACTAAAAAAAAAAGTTTTTTTTTAAATCTCACTAAATTTACTGTGGAAGAAGTAATGATAAGGCTGATGTCTACGAGTAGTAATACGAGATATTGTCCAGAAAATGCATCAAGACTATAATTACTGTTGCTCACAGTAAAACACTCAAAACCCCCCAACATTTTGTGTGTTCTCAAACAGAACTTACAACTAAGTGAACAAGAAATGTCTCTAGAGAACAAGATGCAGATTCTGAAAGGGCCCAGAAAAAAAGGATCTTTGCCAAATTTCAGTTGATGGCATACAGAATACAGAAAACTTGGTTATACTCAGAAGACTGTATAGATATTTATGGTCTCTCAAGATAAGCTTACATTTCATGTGATTCTGCTTTACTCCTTCCTGTCCTTCCAACCATCTCTCTTAGTTATCATGAAGGAAGAACAACAAGCACAAAAGTCATCTTTATTTTTTTAATTTCAGAAAATCCTTTACCATTTCTTTGCCTCTGCTGACACTGCTCAGAGAACCAGCAGAGGAAAATGGAGCATTTGGAAGGATCAGGAAGAGAGCAGCAAGGAAAGTGGCAAATTATTCTCTTTTAAGGGCACAGTTGAATGTTCCCTTCCAGCGGTTGCAGAGAGCACCCAACCTAGTTAATGCTGAACAACCATTTTAACCCAGACACCCTAGTTTACTTGTTCATATTTTAGACATACCTGAGTTTTGTAAGGACATTTGTTTGGGATTGTATCTTAACAGCTAGGAGGTTACAAATACTTCACTACATTTGGTCTCCAGCATCTAAGAATATTATCTGAGAAAACCAGACGTACCATCGTGCTATGAAATGCAAATACACCACCATTAACCTTAAAAAGTCACAAGATCTTTTTTAAAAAGTTTTGTGGTACTCAACTATTTTCCATCCTTATAAAAGTGTTGATACCAAACATTAATAAAAGAGATAATCTCTGAAGAGTATAAATTTTACTAATTATAATTCACAACCACAGTTCACAGCAGCAATTAGAAAAAATGCATTCTTCTTGTGCAAGATCAAGTACTGCTTTGAGAAATACTATAGACCATTTACCTAAATGATATCTGGGCCTTCTTGTGTTTCAATGTATATTGTAATGAGATTGCATACAATAATTCCTATCAACAAATATACATTGGTGTGTGGGTTTTTTCCCGAACATTGTATGAAATTTATTTCAAGAAAAGAAAACTAACTCAAAATACAGTCTGCTAGTGGCCTCACAGTATCTCTCCTACCTTGTCAAACCAAGACAGAGACCTGCCAGAGTCAGGATATACAGCCATCACACTTCTGAGCAGATGTGTTCACCAATGGCAGAAGTGTTCCCAAGCTTGCATCCCTAGAGAAGATGAACTGATGTATTCATAACCGCTCTCTAGAGAAACGCATAGGGTTTCTTTGCTCAAGACAGCACGGATGGGCCTTGCTAACCTTTGCCTTCTGTGCAGCCATCAAGCATGTCTAAGGCACAAAAGAAAACCAGCAACACAAGTGTCCCAACAGTGTTCCTGCTTTTCTCTATAACAGTAAGCTCTGGTTGTGTTGCTCTCTCATGGCTTCAGAGTCTCTTTGTTAGATGACAGGACTTATTCAGGATTCCTCTACACACCATGAAAAATAATCTGTTGTGTTTGCCTTGTCAGTTATATCACCTTTATTATCTCAGCAGTTAAATAGCTGAACAGTTCCTCAGCTTGATTTAGATGCCGTATAAAGGTGAATGTTTCTCCCAGGACTGAGGTAAAAGTAATTATTTGCAACATATTGATCCTAAATAAAGCACTGACTATCATCTCTCTGTAAAGAGGAAGTTGCAGAGCTATAAGCAATGGTAAGGTGGAAAATTAGCCATGAAAGTTGTTTTACAGGAAGAATACGAATCATTTGTCAGAACAAAATCAGTCCATTACTTATCCTGTCATTAATCTTGTTATCTTGTTACCTTTGTGGGATAAAGAACAATAAAATACTGAACACTGAGAGAGAACTCAACTTTTATGTCCTCTGACATCTGCAGAAGTTTTTATCATTAAGTTCATTGCCTTTTCTCCTATATAATACCTGGGAGATAAAAATGGAAAGCCACACAGTGGTGCGGTTCATGCCACCAAAGCCATGCATATGCGTAGGCGTTGTTCGAGAGGTGCCAATAGTTAGGACCGGATGAAGGTACTGAGGGACATTTACTATGCAAACACCAAAGTAAAAGAGCAATTCTCTGATGTGTCAGGATTTACTGGCCTAATAAATTGATGGAGGTAGTAGCAACGAGTTATTTTTAATATAGTTCAACACATTTGGAAATAAATATGCATTTGATACTGTAGTGTGCATTTAAGTCTGTGCAAAGTATAAACAGCAATGTCTTGACATTTATTTCCCCATCTCAGCATTTGACTCCTTTTCCAAAGGATCTCTTCAATACAATCAGGATTACCTCTGAAAGGGCGATTCTGAAGAGACTGGCAGGAGTTTTGATATGAGGCAGAATGCTGCGCTCAGGGAACTTGCTTCTGCCTGGAATCTCAATCAGCTTCATTTTGGTTCTCAAGAAGGAAAGTTGTCAAAGGCAGAGAGTTTGTTTTGTTTTGTTTTGTTTTGTTTTGTTTTGTTTTGTTTTGTTTTGTTTTGTTTTAAGCAGGACCAAGGTCTACCAGTACAACTGCTAATGCATGAAGAAATCAAATACCATATAATAAACCCTGCGAAGCAAGTTTAAAAAGCAGTTATGCAGTTACTTTTGAACACTCAGCATCCAGGCTTAAAAGATAGTAACACAAAGTGAAAGTCAGGTAATGGATAAAAACAAAAATGCAGAAGCCAAAAAAGTTGCAACAGTCACAGTGAGATATCTAAAATATATTTTAAATTTTACAGGAATAGGGTGATTTACAGGAGCTAAACTCTGTAGGGAGAATTTGTTTAAGAAAAGCTGTATTAGGACTTGGAGGTGTTTGAAATGGTTGTTCTTAAAGTGAAGAAAGGTGGCAAATCAGAAAGAAAAGAGACAATCTCAGTAATTAAATACTGCAGCAGTGGACATTATGGATACAAATACATGTGTGAGTAGAAAAACAAAGCCCAGCCTTAGAAGGCAAGTGGTGCCAAAATATTATTCATTGTGGTGGCACTGAGCTGAAGCAGCTGCTTCTTTCCCGGAATACAAATTTGAATCACTCGCTTTTCTGACCTGGCTGGCAAATTGTAATACCTCATCCTGCTGCTGTCTGATGTCAAGGAAAACTGAATTTCCTGACTACTCCCTTCAAACAGCCACTAAGAAAAATGGCACTTAACATCACCACTTAGCTGCCCACACCAACAGATGGAAATAATTGAAACCTGCAGCTTCACACAGAGGCAGGACAGATGCTGGTTGCTCCTTGACAAAAGGTGAGTGAGTTCAGTGAAGCTGTTTTGGGTGTCAGCCTTGCATGGAAGAGGTTGATCCACTCAGACATGGCAGGCTACTGTCTCAGAACCCTGTATGTCACACGTGGTGTGAAACCTTGCAGGGTGACACCGATTCCAGCTGACTCAACTCCCCCTTAACAGGCAGGACAGGACAGTACTCAGCAGAGTTGGGTGTTGAGAAAGAGGACACCTGCAAGAAAGTCCTTATCAATAGCTCTGCAAATAGGATGAAATTGTACACGTGCTATTTCTTCTAATTTTTGTGGTTTATGTGATTATTTAGAAAAGCTAAATTTTCTAAGGGTGTTGATTTTGAAATCTGATATTAGTAAGTCTTTGAGTACTTAGCAGAAATTCTGCTCATTAAGATTTTGTTGGCATGGTCATTAAAAGAGCACAAGAAATAATAAAATGTGAATCAGAGAGAAGACTGTACATAAATGATCGGTGTGTGAGCGGGGTCATGTCATGAGAGAGATTGGAACAGAGTTGAAAATTTTGTCTAAGGATATAATTACAAAGATGGTAATTCCCCCACTTCTCAAACACAGAATGTTAAGTCTGAGTGCTTTTATTTCAGCCGCTTTCCTATTTTATTCTCAACCAAAGGTAGGGGAGAAAAAGACATGCTTCACATTAGAATCATTACTATCATTATTTTTAAAATCATAAAGCAGACGGTACCCACTGTTAACTTCAAGGGTCCTGAGGAATTATTAATCTGCAAGTACAATTAACATTTTCAAGATTTTGCACCATATGGTAAGGAAGATTTTCCAAGGCAAAAAGTTAATAGGTGCAAGTGGCAGAGCATGGTAAAGTTTCTGTCTTCACAGGACTGGTAGTTTCTTCTTAGTCTATTACTCTATTTAGAGATATTTTTACACACTTAGTCTATTTCTCTATTTCTGTAAAAAGCACCTTGAACAACAGAGGAGGAAACATACTGAGCACATTTTTAACAGTGCTGCAGCTGGGATTTTTTATAATGATGTAAAATCATTATAAGTTGCTTTTGCCAAAGTAGTGAGCATAGTTTCATCTCTGTGCAAAGAGGAGAGTCAATAACTCGGAACTGATTAAAAAAA